>ML789205.1:208960-227952 GCA_009831015.1 Picea engelmannii
CTCCCTTATGCCTCCTTCACCGCCCTTCCATTTACTCCCCCCACCAACTACCTTATCCCTTTATTAATGCCTTATCCATTCACTTATTACTTATTAATTGTCTTATCCTTTATGTAAATGTTTTCCCTTTTACGTATTGGTTACGTTATCCCCCTATGGGATACGTAACCCCATTAACATTATATTTTATTTTACCCCCTTAATTTAATACTTAATCAATTAATGACTCACTTAATAATTAATTATTCATTAACCCTCATGTACACTATTTAATAATACCCAATTAGAATTATTATTATTGATATAAATACAATTTAGATAATCTTTAGGATTATTATTAAATTAACCATCTTAATAGTTAAGGGTCATTACAAATTCGATCTCGATTTCGCTTCTGCAAAATCCAGGAAATCATTAGTCTTTGTAGAGTTAATATCTGACATCCCACGTTTAGACGAGGATGCTATTCATGTTGATTATTTTGTGGATGAACACATTTTCCTTGTCTCATCATCTGACCATTGGTATGGAGACATTGTTCTATATATTCAAACTTTGAATATCCATCAGCATATCTCGCGAGATGACCGACGAAGTTTACAATACCAAGCTAAGAGTTACTGATGGGTGTTCTATATCTACTAAAAACACAGTAAAAAACGTCAATTAAATTGTCAACCCGGGGTAAGTAAACTTAGAGTTGTATAAAAATATATGCCAAAGGTAGAAGGCTGGTAGGAGTATAGTCTAACTAAGGAAGGCAGGTATCTAAGGCTAATCTACTCAAGAAAAGCTATCTAATGAGAAAACCCTACTAAGAAAAATGAAACTAGGTAACCTACGTACTTTTGGGCCTAGGGTCGATGGATAGTTCCTAAGAAAGCAAGTAAAACCCTATGTAAAGCAAACTAGTTCAACAATAAATAAAGGCAAACTACTAAGCATAATAGGAAAATGACAAAAGAAAACTTCTTTAACTTTCCAACCTACATTCAATGAGCAACTACCCTATGAAAGAAAACAAATAAGAAAGTAAGCCAAATAACCTATCTAACCTATTAAAGAAAATAGAAAAGCAAGCAAAGACACCTAACTAACCTACTAAAGCAAAAGACAAGTAAGCAAAGGCACCTAACTAACCTACTAAAGAAAAATACAAGTAAGCAAAGGAAACTAACTATTGCAATAAATCAAAGTAAAACTTCTCATTGAACAACTATCTAGCCTAAGAGGCAAGTGGACTAAATGCTTAATGCAAAATTATTTCTAATGCGTGAAAGGAAATCTAAGAGGAAACTACTATCTAATCTATCAAAGTAAAGTCTATCTATCCTACAACAACAATAAAACTATTTTCTAAGCTATGAAAGAAAGTAACTATATCTATGAAAGCAGGAAAACTATTCTTTAACCTATGACAATTCAAATATAATGCTAGTGGTTGTGTGAATGTCTTCAGTGTCAGATAATATCTCGATGGCACTTGACAACAAAGGACAATTCCAATGGTATAAACTCAATACTAATCTCAATGGCAAAATGAAAGGTATGGATTAAACAATCTAATGAGAATTTATCCATGACAAAAACAATGTTAAATAACCTGCATATTCATGTATAAACCATCAAAAACATAACGAGATCATCATTATGTAACTAAGAAGTTTAACTGCATTTTAATTCAAAGAAAGGAAATTGCGTAAAATAAAACTATGCTATGTCTACTCTAACCATTCAAACTGCAATAAGGAAATAATTGAAAACATAAATTAAACTATGATATTAAAAGGTAAATTAACAATCTATATTAACCAACAACTAATAAAATGAAATCTTATATAGAATTGAAGTAAACAAGCTATAATCAAAAGCTAGAATTAGCTCTATCCATCCATTAATCCTTGTCGAAGAAGACCCAAATCAAACTCTGTTCTACTCTAATTAAACTTTGTTTTAAACTAGACTATAAAATCATAAAATAAAGCATAATATAACATCTAAATACACATGGGGTTAGTATAGAGACTTGCAAGTCTGTTCCTAATCTATGGTATCAGTGCATGCTAATACATATCATCACCTAACCTGCAAAAGAGAATCAAAACAACTAAGCTACAACAAACTAGTTAGCACAATAAAAACATGCATGTACAAAAAATAAAAAGAGCAATTAAATTAAGAAATGCAAAAATAAACATGAAGATAGTTACCAGACTACTGGTGGGCCCCCCAACAAGTCGTGGTCACTCTCTAAAATCACACCATGAGATTAACAAGACGAATTCACCATTAAAACTTGAAAACGTAGTTCTGGCATAATTCCGGCAATGTATAAACTCAAAACAAAGAAAAATGAGTTTGTCTCCAATACACTGGTTCTTCTACTTGGTTATTATACTTAACAATCATCTGGCCATCCTAGTAGTATTTATAAGCTTACGGACCAAGTGGTCGACCACAGGAGGGTCAAACCACATCTAAATTTGAAAAATTACAATAAATGATGCCCTAACTGATAAAATGAATCGAGCCAATAATTGCCCTCTTTGGACAACTGAAACTGAGTTATCTAGAGCTCAGTAGCTGGAGGGGGAAACTATAAACAAAACCCATGTGCCTGATTTTCTCGTCACTGGACGCCAATACCTTAACCACCAAGTCACTCTGCATTTTTGTGCAATACACAGTGTTTGGACAGAGTGTCAGATCGAGTGTTGGAACGAGTGCCGAATCAAGTGCTGAATCAAGTGCCAGAACTAGAAACGTAGTGCGTTGTTTCCCTATAACACCAAAAAACATGAATTAGCTCTTAGAAATCATAAAACATGATGAATTATACTTGATTCAATCGTTAAACATGAATTACATGTACCTTATGGCGATCATACCATTTTATCATGAAATTCTTCAAAAATCTCCTTTAAAGTATGAAAAACACATATGTACATGTGGAAAAATTGTATAATAACCATCATGAAAGTGATCATATCTCGGGCCCAACATTACCCCCACACTTACGATTTTGTATGTCCCACTGCAAACAAAAAGAAGTTACCCCTCGTGACTAGGCTTGCTGAGAAGGATTAGCTTTGGAAGCCTCTCCTTCTTGCTATGTATACTTAGCCTTGTGCCTCTTGTATTTGTTTAATTGTGCTCTGAGGCCATGGTTAGATTTAGTCATTTCATCAACCAACCGCTGAAGGGAGATGACCTTTTCCTGAAGGACTACATTTTCATGATGAAGGTGTACATCTACTATCTTCCTCTCTTCCAACTGTTGGAGAAGCTGATGGTTTTTTTTTGTAGCTTCTCTATGGTTGGGACAAAATCGGTGATCTCTGAGGAAGGCTTAGATCCTTTGAGGGATGTGGACAATCTATCAGTTTTAGGATCTAAAATGAGATTGGGTGAAGTAGGAGTGATGGGATATCGGTAAGGTGAGGTAGGTTATCATTTTATTTTCCTTAGTGGCTCTAATCCATCCATAGAGACTTCCCTACGTTTCTTATGAGGGCTCTCAAGGTCGGAAGACACTTGGATGGGGTCCGAAGCAGGTGGAGGTTTTGCATAAGGCTTGGTTCTTATGTTTCGGGTACTCTTCCGAAAGGGTCCCTTACCAAATCGATTGACTCCCCTCTTGTTTGTAGGAATGATGGGAAAGTCTTGCTTAATTACTTCTTGAAGACTTTTAGGTGTAGGATCAAGAGAGAGTGAAGGCATTGGGGGTCAACAATGGGATTCTTTTGGTGTTTTCTCTTGGTCTTTTTACCCGATGAAGAAGTAGGGATGTCAACAAGATTTTGGTATTGTTCCGGCAAAGAGACGGTTTGTGCAAGGGAGTTTGGAGTTCTTGGAGAGCGAGGCTTGGATGGAGAGATAATTTTTAGGCTAAGTGGATTTTTGTTGGTCTTAACTATCAAGTGAGGGTTTGCAAATTGGTAGATAAAGGCATCCCAATTTTTCCCCTGTTTCTCTAACTTGGCTAGAACAAGGAGCTTGATCAAGCCATGGTGGAAGAGACTATTATGGGGATTAGTCACATTTTTCCTCACTTGAGAGGACATCTTCTCCAAGATTTTGAGAAAATAGAAGGGGAAGTTCAAGGGTTTTTTGAACATAAAATGAGCCCGCAATCTAAAATGACAAGCTTTGAAAGTAGAGTATCTACCTTCACATGTAATTAACCTTGTGATGACGATGAGGGGATTGACCAATTCTTCCTTTATCCACTCCTTAGCATACCCTTTTTCTCCTTAAATTCTCTCGAATTCGGGATTAAACACCCTATTGTAACTTGAGCGCAACAATTGGTGGTTTTTGAACCATCTATCTCCCATTCTTGGGATATTTGTTGCAGAAACAATGGACTCTTCTGAAAATTCAAAGGTAAGATACCCTACATGTACTATCTTACCATTGAAACCAACTGCAAATTGCATAGAAAGGTCATCATTGTGGCCCTGCAAGCTAGACAAAAATGGCCCCTAGCTAGCATGCAGAAACACTTCTCTGCATTGTGCAAATTCGGGAATGGAAAACAAGCTTGCATAGGAGGAGGATTTGTATCTCTTGGGCATTGTGACAGAGGTGGAATTCACCAAGAAAGGGCATAATCAAGCCAAGCAATGGCACTAATTTAGCACAGGCCGAATGAATTTTTGGACATTGGACGAGCTGACAGAGGTTGGGCGCGATTTCTTAATGTAGAGGAGAGAAAATGGCAAGGGAAAATGGAGATAATGGTTTCCCAACCTGATTTTGGATGCATCTATAGTGGAGTAGGTTACCCACATGTGCGCACGAGTTGGCATGTGTGGAGAATTCGAATTTGAAGGATCAATTTTGGGCAATGTAATGGTGTGTATTTATATCAATGTCCAAGTCTTTTAACTTGGACATTTGATCATAAACATATGAAGCATCTTTTAATCAATGCCTGCAACCAATTTGATTGAATGTAAGTGAATTTGGGTTACCTGGAATCTAGGAAATTTACTGATGTGTAATTCACATGGCACCTCATTTGACACCTCATACGACACTTCATCCAGTACCTCATACGGTACTTCATCTGATACCTCTGTGTTAAGTGCATTTTCACCTCTTATAATGGATAGCCTTCAACTTTGAAGTGTTTTTGACAATCATAGTAGTTAATGAGAAGAACCAAGATGCTCCATGCTCTCTCAATATTCTTGCATATGACATATAATGTCAAAAACCTACAATGAACGAGTTATAGAAAGAATAAAACATGTATTGTCAAACCTACAATATGAAGTTTGTAATGGAAGATAACCAATAAAGAGTGGTATGTTAAATAACCGATAAAGAGTAGTTTGTTAAGCTTGAGTTCAGTAATTTATAACACACAGGAGTTTAAGCATTTCAAAAATAACATGACTATCATTGTAATAATATGTATCATAGAAATAATACAAAAATTCTTGCAAAGATCTACTTCTCTAGGCAATGATCATTTGTTAGCTCATGAACCCCTCCCCCAAACCTAAGTATTGTGACACCTCACAATCAAAAGTATAGGAAACTAGTTAGTATCCCCCAATAGCCGAATATTTATAGTATGTCAAGTGTAAAGATAAAATTTCACAGCTTGGTCTAATGAGACAGTTAGAATATGGCCCCACCTATAGGATAAGAGATCATATATATAGATAAGAAGAGGTAGGCAAGAGAATTTCAAGATATTCTTAGAGTTATTTCCCAATGGCAAGTTTATGATATTCATTAACCTTAGCTTAACCACACATACTCCATGTCATCTTTGTCTGCAAGTAATGTTGTACATTAGGACAAGTTTAAATTTATTATTTATTTTTGTCAGATTACCATCCTCACTAGGTAGAATGTCCTGCTGCCAGCAAGCCTGTTCAGTACTCCGGTGGGTTTACTTAGTCATACCATAGGCCAGTACCTGCTGCCAGTAGACCTGTTCAGTATCCCGACAGGTTAGCCTCTTAAACCCTTAGAGACTGGCCCTCCATATTTTAAGATTTTAGTATAATATTTTCTAGACATCTTTTAGAATTTTAGTATCGAGAATCAAACAATAGAGCCCAATCACCAAGCTGTAAGTGCTTCTTCTTAATAAACTTGTCATGCCACTTGCTCCTCTGGTTTTAGACTAATATTGTCCATTGGATGGCATCTTTCCTGATTTCATCCAATTCATTCAATTGTAGGGCTCATTGCTTTTGAGCCTCATCCAAGTTAAATCCTAACTATGAGGCAATACGTAAGGTCCTTACTTGGAATTCTATAAGTAAAAGTACTTGTTTATCGTACACTAGATCATAAGGGGTATGCCCAGTGGTATTTCTCCAGGTAGTCTGATATGCCCACAAAGCCTCTGGGAGCCTATCAGCCCAATCCCGGTGATGTAACTGAGAAATCTTGGTCAAGACAACTTCCATAAGTTTTGTTGTGGATTCTTCCTGACTATTGGCTTGCGGGTGGTATGGAGAATATTTACGGTGTTTAATCCCATATTTCTCTGTCAACTTTTTCATCATCTTGGAAGTAAATTGAGTGCCTTGGTTGGTAACAATTTCATGAGGGACACTGAAGAGGGTAAATATGTCTTCATAGATAAATTTGACAACAGACTTCTCTATAACCCTAAATAGGGCTTTTTCCTCTACCCATTTGGTGACATAGTCCGTAAAAACCAAAATATAGTTCTTCCTACGGGGCATGGGTGAGATTGGTCCTACAAATTTGAGCGCCCATTTTTCAAAGGGTTCTATCATAACTTGGGCCTGCAAATGCATTTCTTCGGATGACGTAGGTCTTCCTATCCTTTGGCAACTATCACAACTTCTCACATACTTGGCAGCATATTTGAAAATGCTAGGCCAATAGTAACCTGAATATAATACCTTATATGTTGTGTGTTTGTCAGAGAAATGGCCACCACATGGTCCATCTTGACAACTTTGTAGTATATCAGGTACCTTGTCCTCTCGGACACATTTACCAATAATCAAATCAGGACCTGTGTGAAAAAGATCATGACCAACCCAAGAGTAATTAGTACTTTGTGTAATAATTTTCCACTTTTCATGAGGTGACAAATGAGACGGTAACTTCCAAGTAGCCAGATAGTTTTCCATATCCACAAACCATGGGGTATTGACAGAGAGGGAAAAAAGATGCTCATTTGGGAAACTATCATCTATAGGGATATCATCATCCTCATTTTTTATTCGGGAAAGAAAGTCAGATACTACATTATCATTTCCAGGTCAGTCAAGCACAATCATATTAAATTCTTGCAATAATAAGAGCCACCTAGTCACTCGACCATTGGTTATAGGTTTGTTCATGAGGAACCTAATGGCGGAATTATCGGTGTGTACAAATACTTCATAACCTGTAATGTAATAAGGAAACTTGTTAATAGCATGAACAACTACCAATAACTCATTCTTGGCCGCTGTGTAGTTCAACTCGGTAGGGGACAAGTTCTTTCTTACAAAATAAATGGCATAGGACTGCTAGTCCTCTTTTTTCCCTAATACCCCTCCTATTGTTGTGTCGAAAGCATCAGTTGATATATGAAATGGGAGATTCCAATTAGGCCCTCTAAGAACTGGTGCCACAGACATATTATCTTTCAGAGTTTTGAAGGCAGTTTGACACTGCTCATTCCAAACAAAATCATCATCTTTTATCAATAATCCAAACATAGGTGCAACAATCTTTGTAAAATTTTCAATAAATCGTCGGTGATATCCAGCATGTCCAAGAAATATTCTCACCTCTTTCTAAGTCTTGAGGTGTGGAAGTCTGAGAATGACCTCAATCTTTACAGGATCGACTTTTATCCCTTCAGATGAAACATGATGTCCTAAAACCACTCCTTTAGTTAACAACATTTTGCATTTTTCATGACTTAGAGATAGGTTCATTTCATGGCATTTGATAAGAACTTTTTCTAAGTTGTCTAAGGCTTCCTGGTAAATGTTTCCATAGACCATGAAGTCATCCATGTAGACCTCCACACAATCATGAATAAGATCAGAAAATATCCCTAGTACTGCTCGTTGAAATGTGGTAGGAGAATTACAAAATCCAAATGGTAAGACCCTATAGGGAAAGGTGCCCCAAGGACAAGTAAAGTCTTGTCCTGGTCCTCAGGTGCTATAAGAATCTGGTTGTACCCGTTGTACCCATCTAGAAAGGAGAAATACTTCTTTCTAGACAAGGTATCTAGAACCTGGTCAATGAAAGGGAGAGGAAAGTAGTCTTTCAGAGTGGCTTTGTTGAGTTCCCGAAAATCAACACAAATTCTCCATTTCGCAGTCACTTTCTTTGAAACCACTACAAGCGGGGATACCCACTTACTATTGGAGATGGGATAGATAAATCCGACATTTATAAACTTTTGAATCTCCTCCTTGACTATGTCTTTGAGTGTTGGGTTCATCCTTCTCTGGGGTTTCCTAACAGGTGTCACTTCCCCCTGGGTATATATGTGATGGATGCATGTGTCAGGGTGGATACCCTTCATGTCAGTGTATTCCCAGGAAAATGATCATGTTTGTTCTTTAAGGATATCTACTTACTATTTATTTTGATCTGTATCTAGACCGTAGTTTATATGTAAACATTTCCCTGGATTAATCTCATAGGGCATAGTATAAGACATGGAAGACTCATCTATTTTGAAAATAAAACATGTCGAAGACAAAATGGATGGGTCTAATATTTCTCGAAATTCTTCCCCAACCATGTACTCAAACTGGGGAAACGACTGTGGAAAATCCACACATGTGATAGCATAAATGAACTGGTTTAGCACATTTTCTAGTGTATGCTCCTGAAGTGCCCTTGCATGGTCACTAGGCAATACGGGTTCTTCCTAGTATTCATTCTCATATGGACATTCAAGCCACCATAGATTCTCCATAATAGGTTGAGCTGGAGGGTAAATGGTGAGCTTTTGGATAGAGAGACCATTTGAGATGGTCATTATTACCCATCAAAATTACTCACTTTGATAGTGTCGCAAGTTTCGTCATTACAAAGGTTGCAAGTGTCGCATTTTGCTCATAAGGTCGCAAGTGTCGCATGTTGCTCACGAGTGTCGTAAGTGTCAAAGAAAGCATGTTGCCATGATGCCTATGTCATGCCTATAATGACATGGTAAGGACACTTGAAACACCTCAAACATTTGATTTGGAAGAGGAGAAATGAGTCAACAAGCTTCCAAACCTTTTGCCATCTGAAAGCACCTCAAAAACTGTGTTTTTGGAGAGGAGCGCTCCCCCTTACACTATCTCGGAGTGCCAGCGCTCCCCCTTACACTGTCAGGGAGCGTTATAACGCTCCCCTGGCCGTTTTGAAGGAGTGCTATAGATTTTGAGAGCACTGGCGCCCCCTAAATCTTACTAGGGAGCGTTACAACGCTCTGATGGCCCTTTTGAGGGAGAGCTACCTATTCTGGGCGGTAGTTGAGTTGTTGAGATGAATGAGGAAAACATCTTTTCATTCTTAGAAGGCAGTTGGATTCGAATCCCTAGTTCAGCCATGATCTTAGGGTAGATCCTCAACTGAAGGAGGAAAATCCTCACCGTCCCCAAGGATATCTCAATATTGTTGAGCCTCTCCAAGGCTATATAAACAAGCTTCCTAATGGTGAAAGGGGACTGCAAAATAGAGAATCACACCAAACTTATGATCTCATAAGTGGTGCTGGAGCAGAACTGATGGGGAAAGAATTGACCATATGAAACTTATGATCTTGGAGGAAACTTACAGTCAGCCAAAAGAGAGTGATCAGTGAAGCTGTTGTTATCCAGGTTGTGGATCTTTCAGGCAAGGGTTAGATGAAGGGGACTTGACGAAGTTGTCGCATTCGCATCTACGATTGTAAGTACTGTTGTCGTTATTCTCATTAATATGACACGCTTGGCCTGTTTCTTTCTAGTTTGTGTCTGATGTTACATGAACTTGTCATTTATTGATAGATATGTTTTCAATCTAATGTCAATAAAGTAGGAAGTGGTCGTATCTTGTTTGGTCCACAGAGCTTAGCGAGGACCAAAGGATTGGAGCACAACTCGGAGCGTGCAGGGACAAACGTCGATTAAGAGGTACTTTTGTTATCCTTCCTTCTCATGTATTAGTTTAGATAGATTTGAAAGGAAGTCAGTGTCCATGTTAAGCATTTTTCTGTCTAGGGTTAAGGTCAAGCTCTAGAGGTGATCTACCTGTCCGCAGGGAGATTTTCCTACAACAGAAACTGGTGACTCCACTGGGGAGATAGCCTCAAATCGAAACCTCTTATTTGGATTTTTCTCCTCATTGAACTTGTTCTGTCCCTTGATTGTTTCAGACCTGGTTCACCCCTCTTTGATTAGTTTCATGAGCTGATTGGCTCCTTGCCTTACAACATTCAACATACTTTTCAAGCTTGAATCTCAATTTTTGAATTTTTTTGACATTTCTGGAGCTTTAAGACCCTGACGCCCCTGCCCTAGTGTTAACAGAGTGCCATCTCTCCTGAAGGTTTTGCACAGAGTGCTATAACTCTCCTTTCCCTTGGCAACAGAGCGCCAGCCTCTTTTTGGCCCAAAAACCCTCCAGAACTGCCTTTTTCAGGGTTTGCCTCTGTGTCTCTTCTGCTGAGTGATCTTGTGAGTCAATTTTTCTTCCTTTTCGGCCTTGACATCTGTCTTTTTGAAGGATAAATACCTTGTCGATTGGATCTTGTAGCCTTCTTTTCCATTTTCATTGAAGTTTTTCCCTATTGAGTGAAATTCGAAACCCATGCATTGTTTTTCTCTTCTCATTAGCTGTGTAAAACCCTGGTGAAGGTCATCAAAGGCCTACAAACCTCTTTATATTGATTTCAGTCGAGGTCATTGTTCTTCAACTTTTGCTTTTTGGGTGTAAATTTTGTTTTCTCTTTGATTGTTTCTTTTCTTTCTCTTTTCATTTTGATTGCTACGAAAGGGTGTATTGTTTGTCTGACTTTTGCTTGTGCTAGTTTGGTTTTCATTTATACCAAGAAGATAATTAGTAAAGACAAGCATTGTGTTGTATTGATCATCATTCATACGCAAACAATAAAAGACATCTTCATGATTGATTGAGCATATTAGAAGGCATTTAAATTTTTTTTTGCATTACATCAGGATTTGATTGAGGAAAAGAATTGTTTGAGGGTATTCTAGGGTTGTGCTTGTTAGTGAAAGAACTCTCTCTCTCCCTTAGCTAGATGTTCATCGAAAGATAATGACTTCTTATCATATTTTATGCACTCTTTGGGTCTGAGTCATAACTCCATTGTTTTCACTTCCATGCACCCCTTTGCGTAAAGAACAGCCACTAAAAATCAACGCTAATTAAAAGTTATCTAGAACTTTTTCTTTTCTAGGGTCCTCCAACAATAGTAGACTAGGATTAGTACTTTGGATTAGGGAAGTGAGCATAACTCTCCAAAGTTTCTAAAACAAACAGTAGCATCCTGAGTTAGGGAGAGTAAATCCAGTTATCGTATAAGTCTGTCTGGGATCCCCCTCTCACACAGGGGTTACGCACGAGGTCGCATTCGGGTAAGCTACGGGGACTAACCCTCCGTGGTTTAACTGATTGTGGTGGTCGGATCGTATTATGGGGGTCACTTTGAGGTAAATCCACAATTACTGCATGGAAGCCTTTTAGTTGATTTCGGGCTTGATACCCTGCCCGTACGTTCAGATCAGACTGTCGACTGTTCCCGCCTAGAGGCTGACTGCGAATTGGTAACCTTAGTGGCCATAATATTTAGAGTCTTACACAAGGTGACAGTGACGGGAAGTCTCACTATACCTGGAGCAGACATTGGTCAAACTCACTAAGGCTCCTTGGAGGGTAAATCCACAATTACTGCGTGGAATCTTGCACCAAGGCGTAAGTCTGTTAAGCAGGTCACCATTGTAACTGTTCCACCCTATCGCCGCCCCTTCTGGACTTGATCACACGATGTTGGATTTCATCACCAACTAGTACGGTCATCAAAAGAAGGTCTTGTTTGCTTGGTTGTGATTCTTAGATTCTATTAGCGTGTGCTGCTTCTTTTACTTACTGGACCTTAGGTCGAGTCAGTGATAATGGCATCCAATCCTAGGAGTACCAATGGAGGAACCCCTTCTTCTGGGGAACCTTATACCTTTCCTTCATTTGGAAACTTTGGTCCTCCATATGTTGCCACACTGAGTCTTCCGGGACTCACTATTGGATTACCAGTTTGGTTGTTCCCCACTCTGGTGATCCCAAATCCTCCCAATGTTTCAGTTGCACCTAATACTTTGGATGTCAATGCACCACCCACACATCAACCTCATGTCAAATTTTCACCTTCTTCACCCATCAAGTCTCCTTCCATTTCTCCTTCTTCGCCTAGTGAAAGATCCAAAGCAAGTAGCCAGGTTGATCAGAAGAAGAAGAAATGGAAAGAGAAGAAGAAGAAGAGCCTGAAAATGACCAAGACCCCAACAACATTAGATGTTGGCCCTAAGCAACCAGTTACTGTTAATAGTACTGGGAGTGTTGATGAGATCGAGAAGATTAAAAGGAACAATCCAAAACCCAAATTCCCTTGCAGCCTTTGTAAGGGTGACCACTTTTTGATGGATTTCCCCAGTCTTACCCAGGTCTTAGAAATGTGGTCCTCCACGTCATCGGCCTCTATCAGTCATGTCGATGATACCCCGTCAACTAGTAATGTTCAGGTTGGTAAGAAGAAGAAAACTGTCAAGTTCCCTTGCATGTTATGCAAAGGTAATAATTACTCTCACCTTTGTCCTCACATGGACGAGGCTTCTTCTCTTTTGGAAAAACTTCAACTTCCAAAAGGTTATCGTAAGATTTCCTCCGACCCATCATTGGTTGATGGACTGGTCAATCTGGTTCCATCCCTGGTCAGTCTGGTTGATCAAGTGGTCAATATAGTTTCCTCCTCGATTGCACCACAAACCCAAGTAGTTGATCCAGTTCCGTCATCGATCAGCCCCGCTCTTCATCAAAAGAGTGTAACCCAAGTGATCGATCCGTTTTCATCCTCGGTCGATCCCACTCTCCCGTTAGAGAGTGACACCAAAGCGGTCGATCCATTTCCACCCGTCGACCCCATTCTTCCCTTGGAGAATGAAACTAAAGTCGTCGATCCAATTTTGCCATCAATCGATCCCGTTCCCCGTCGAGGAATTCCAAAGTGACTGATCCAGTCCCTTCTTCGATCAGTCCCACTCTTCCTATGAAGAGTGCTAAAGTGGTCTATCCAAGTCCACCATTGATTGATCTGATCCAATCATCGGTCGATCCTACTCTCCTACTAGAGAGCAAACCCAATACTGCCCATGTTTTTCTTGTTAGTACAGACTCTACCATGCCTGGGGGAATTCCTCCTCCTCCTGTGGAACCCCATCCAAGTAATGAGGCCATCATTTTTTATTAGGGTGTACTAACTGGACCTCATCTTCCCTCTCACGTTCCTTTCCAGATTACAGTTCAGGTTCGTGGTCGGGATGTTCCTCAAACGCTGATAGATGAAGGTGCGTCCATTAGTATTTTGTCTTCTGTTGCTTGGTACGCTTTGGGTTGTCCGCGGCTTGCACCGGTTACACAGAATCTGTTATCTTTTAACAGAAGAACTAGTCAACCTTTAGGGATCCTTCCTCAGTTTCCCGTAACTTTGGGAGGGAAAACTATCTTTATCGATGTCATGGTAGTCTGAGACCCCTTGGATTTTTCTTTACTCCTTGGGCGGGATTATGTCTATGCCATGAAAGCGATTGTATCCACTCTTTTTTGTGTGATATCTTTTCCTCACGATGGAAGAATTGTGACTATTGATCAACTTTCATTCATCGGCCCCTACTGGACTACCTCCCTAAGTGGTTCTTATATGCAGACAATATCACCCCCGCCACATGTCAATTATGTGGCGTTGTCTCCCATGACCTCAACTTCCGACGATTTGGATCCGGTCGTTGACATGGTGATTTCTTCGGTAGGTTTACTGGAGCCCGATCTCCTTACCCCTGTCATGACCCTTGACATGTGTTCCTTCCAGAGTGATTCTCTTCCATCCAGCGAAGATATCTTGGAAGCCATGACCAAGTTTTGTCCCTTGACATGGTACCCTTCCAGAGCATTATCCTCTTGGAAGCCATGATCAAGAAGAAACCACGAGCATAGTTTCCCTTCTCTATGGCAAGCTCTTTAAAAAATGAAACAGAGGTCATGAGCATAGTTTCTCATCTCTACCGTAAGATCGTTAAAAAATGAAACAGAGGCTTTGAGCATTGTTTTCTTCTCTGTGGCAAGCTCGTTAAAAAATGAAACAACAATCTGGAGATCGAACCTAGAACCTTGAGCATAGTTCTTTTCCTGTGTCAAGATCGTTAAAAAATGAAACAATCATCTCTTCCTTCAAGTTGAGTCTTTCGCTAGATCTCGTAGATGTCGAGTCGAGTCAGTCGTTAGGTCTTGTTTTTGAGCCTTCATTTCATCCACCTGTATCCTTTTTCTCCATCTAGCATAGAAATTGGTGACAACCTCAAAGTCGGTGAATGAATTGAATCTTGGGGGGCATGTCTCCAGTCTTTGATGATCATTCTGGAGCTAAGCCACTAGCTTTCAAGCTAGGGGCATATCGAGCTTAGTCTTTTTTCTTTCTCGTGCTCATAAATACATGAGAATGCAACCGGGTAAAATTTTATCTCTTTTTTGGACCCGTATGGATATGAACACATGAAAAAGGAACCCCCCTGGAGTCTACTTTAAACCCTTTTCAGACTCTCTAAATATGAAAATATTTCCGAGTGACCTTGCTTCCTTTCACACTCGTTAAAAGGTCAGAAAGGGCATCTTTCGAGTGATAGTTTAACCCTTTTTCGGTCTCGTTGGACTACTGTACGAAAAAGGAACTGAGAGAGTTCTCTTTTAAGCATTTTTCCAAACTCTATAATCCTGAAAAACCATCGATTTTTCTGTCTTTGGACTCGTTAAAGCACACATCGACAGACCCATATGGGACCGAACCCTTACTTCTTCCGGTTCGTTAAACAAAGGAAAAGGAACTTACCGAAGGTGAGTTATATCGAGCATGTGTTATCCTCCTCGAGCTCATTAAATCAAAAAGAGGTACTCATCTATCTGGATGGGGGAAAAATTGAAAGGAGAAATCCAAGCAGTCTCTTGAGAACATCATCTAGCACTTCTTAGAGTCGCCCTTGAACACGACACTTTGTCACTTTGCATATATCATCACCCGCTGAACCTCTGCACTGAGCCAATCCTCCGAGTTCCTTTCACTCCTATGGATCACCCGACGCAAGTCACAGTATCCATTACACAGTTTTGGTCCATGTCATGTTTTGCTATTGTGCCTCAGTGTTCAAGGGAAGTATCCGCCTCGAGAGTCAACCATCCCAAATATCTTGTCTCAAAAACCCGTGTCAGTCCATGTTCTTTTGATCTACCAATTACATCTTTATACAAGTTTCACGTCATTGATGGGGGATACATCAAGTCCCTCCCTCGACGAGTCTATTCCTGTCGACTTCAACACATTATCCGGGAATTAGACTTAGAAACCAGTTAGTACTTTGGGACCTACATGCCTCAATGGCAGGCCTCCTCACATTCGACAGTAGGTTTACATCATTGACCTATGATCGAATGATTCCATGGGTGTTCGACCTCAGCTCATCTATTCACATTCGCTGGAATGTACTAAGGTACCTTGGGAATCATTGACATTAATGGTGATCTCCCTCGTGCTTGTTAATGATTTACATCATTGACCGGTAATCAAGTGGTTTCTGCCATGTTCGACATTAGGACATCTATTCACATGGTTAGATTCGTACCACATCGGGATCGGTAAGAAGACCCTAGGTTGAGTGATCACTTTGATATATACTTTGCCTAGGCTGCGAAGGAGTTTCTATTGGACAAATAACACATACACTGTTACATAGATCCACTTTGTATTGGTCGTGGCTATGTCTTGTCATCTCATAGATCCACCATGTATTCTTCGTGGCTACGATCAGTCTGAGTCATCAGAGTATAGATCCACATTGTATCTTTGGTGGCTATACCTTTTTTTTCAATACAATTATGGATCCGTAGTGTATTTTATGGCGGCCATATCTTGCAAGCCTTGATCACCCAAGCATAGGTATGCCTGCCTTGGGTTTTGAAATATGTCATGATATTTGTTGGATGTTTGTGTGCAACTTTCGTCAGGTTCTCTGAGTCTATACCCTTGCTTGAGAGTCTACAAAGTATTTCAGTTATCAGTTCCTATATTCTAACTTCATACTTTGGGGGGAAATCTGTTACACATCAAAATTACTCACTTTGATAGTGTCGCAAGTTTCGTCATTACAAAGGTCGCAAGTGTCGCATTTTTCTCACAAGGTCGCAAGTGTCGCATGTTGCTCACGAGTGTCGTAAGTGTTAAAGAAAGCATGTTTCCTTGATGCCTATGTCATGCCTATAATGACATGAGAAGGACACTTGAAACACCTCAAACATTTGATTTGGAAGAGGAGAAATGAGTCAAGCTTGCAAACCGTTTTCCATCTAAAAGCACCTCAAAGACTGAGTTTTTGGAGAGGAGCGCTCCCCCTTACACTATCTCAGAGCGTCGGTGCTCCCCCTTACACTGTTAGGGAGCATTATAACGCTCCCCTAGCCCTTTTGAAGGAGCGTTATAGATTTTGAGAGCGCTCGCGCCCCCTAAAGCTTTCTAGGGAGCGCTACAACGCTCTGATGGCCCTTTTGAGGGAGCGCTACCTATTCTAGGTGGTAGTTGAGTTGTTGAGATGAATGAGGAAAGCATCTTTTTATTCTTGGAAGGCAGTTGGATTCGAATCCCTAGTTCAGCCATGATCTTGTTAGGACCACACAATGTACCTTTTTGCCTATACTTTTTTGCCACTAGTATACTCTTGATCACCCATATTTAGACTCATACTATCACTTTATCTGATCATCCCAAAGGTATACAACATCCCTTCTCATTACTATACGTTTAATCTGTTTTGCATAATATTTTTCATCACTCTCGTACTTAACCATTGATTAGAAATGCATAAGTGTTCAAAACTGCACATTAACACTTGAGGCCTATTGCTGAAACACAGAACTGTCCAAGGTCGCTGTTGCTGAAACACAGAGTTGCTATACAGTCCGAGGTCGTAGTTGCTGAAACACAGAGCTGTCATACAGTTCAAGGCCACTGATGCTGAAACACGAAGCTGTCATACAGTCCGAGGTTGAAAATGCTGAAACACAGAGTCGTTACACAGTCCGGAGTCGCAGATGCTGAAACACGGAGCTGTTACACAGTCCAGAGCTGCAGATGCTGAAACACAGAGGAAACCGCCAGAACCGACGATGCTGAAACACAAAAGAAGCTGTTACAGTCAGCGATCAACACAGTCAGAGAACAATTCACGTGGCTGAAACGGCCCGCGAATTGCGATGCTGAAACAACATCAGCAACAATGAGAAGAAGCTGTTACACCAGCCGTAACAACAATACCTCATTCAGCTCCTGTAATAGCATTTTTGTTGCGTGAGACTAGGACATCCTTTTCTGGTTTAGAAAGAAGATCCGGCTAAAGATAGGACTCAGATACAGATTGTAATTTTTTATCAATTGTATCGAAGGGATTTCCTCTTTAAATAAGAGGAAATCATCATTCGAGGGATCCAAGTTTTTGGTATTGAAGCAACTCCAGAGAAGCGGGACATATTCTATTTTTCCAAATTGTAATGTGATATATCGACAGATGAATATAAGACTGATTTGAGTATCCTTCTCTAGCCTTTTCATTTCAGGGGAATCTTTTGAGAAGGGAGGGCGCACCTTCTTCACAAGATTCACCCATTAGTTTAGAAGTGTGTTAGTACAGTTTTTGTTTATGCTTTGATTTAACTATCATTTGATGAAACACTGTTTTTAATGGATTCTGCTTTGCTGAAACACTACTGACTCTGTCTTAGTTTATTGAATGAAATTTGTAATTATTTTTATCAGCAATCTTGTGTGATGATTTTATGAGGCTAGCCAGAGATTGGGTTAAAGGTTCCTGCTCAGACAGGAAGGAATCGGAATATCCTACCCTCTGTAGATTTCATTTACTTCTGCCAGTGTGCTAGCCAGAGGTTTGGTTAAAGGTTCCTTCTTAGACAGGAAGGAATCGGAATATCCTACCCTCTGTAGATTTCATTTACTTCTGCCAGTGTGCTAGCCAGAGGTTTGGTTAAAGGTTCCTGCTCAGACAGGAAGGAATCAAAACACCTTGTCTTCTGTAGATTTCATTTACTTCTGCCAGTGTGCTAGCCAGAGATTTGGTTAAAGGTTCCTTCTCAGACAGGAAGGAATCAAGACACCTTATCTTCTGTAGATTCCAATTACCTCTGCAAGTGTGCTAGCCAGGGATTGGGTTAAAAGGTTCCTGCTCAGAAAGGAAGGAACCAAAACATCTTGTTCTCTGTAGACTTCCATTATTTCTGCAAGTGTGCTAGCCAGAAATTGGGTTAAGGATCCCTGCTCAGAAAGGAATGGATTAGACTACCCTGTTCTTTGTAAACATCAACTTCACAAGTGTGCTAAAACAGAAATAAGGCTTAAGGCTCCTGCTTAGAAAGGAAGCAACTAGGTGGCTTTGTTCTCTGTTAGATAGAGTTAATTGTCTTCTGCTTATTGTTTCCATGAAAGAGTATTAGTACTGAAGTCTCTGTTGAGAGTAAGGGTCATGTTCTCTGATTGCAAAATAGTTGTTATTTCCCATTGCAAGTGTTATTTTAATGTAATCTAGGATTCTTAGATTAATCTTTAAAGATTTGCAATAGGGAAATTACTTTCCTGTGATTTAATTCAGAACTTCAGTTTATTCAAGCAAGTGTGATTAGTATAAGTTTATTTACTACAACACTAAGTTGCTTTTGGAATTGAGCAT
>ML789205.1:240198-267410 GCA_009831015.1 Picea engelmannii
TGCTTAGAAAGGAAGGAACTAGGTGGCTTTGTTCTCTGTTAGATAGAGTTAATTGTCTTCTGCTTATTGTTTCCATGAAAGAGTGTTAGTACTGAAGTCTCTGTTGAGAGTAAGGGTCCTGTTCTCTGATTGTAGAATAGTTGTTCTTTCCCATTGCAAGTGTTATTTTAATGTAATCTAGGATTCTTAGATTAATCTTTAAAGATTTGCAATAGGGAAATTACTTTCTTGTGATTTAATTCAGAACTTTAGTTTATTCAAGCAAGTGTGATTAGTATAAGTTTCTTTACTACAACACTAAGTTGCTTTTGGAATTGAGCATATATAGTGCGTGGTTATCTTTGAAATAAAAGACTTCCTTGGGTTGATAATTTATGTATCACTTGATTGTTTGAATCAATTAAGCAATTATAGTGACCAACAGATCTTAGGGAAGATCCTCAACTGAAGGAGGAAAATCCTCACCTTCCCCAAGGATATCTCAAGATTGTTGAGCCTCTCCAAGGCTATATAAACAAGCTTTCTAATGGTGAAAGGGGACTGCAAAATAGAGAATCACACCAAACTTATGATCTCATAAGTGGCATTGGAGAAGAGCTGATGGGGGAAGAATTGAACATATGAAACTTATGATCTTGGAGGAAACTTACAGTTAGCCAAAAGAGAGTGATCAATGAAGCTGATGTTATCCAGGTTGTGAATCTTTCAGGCAAGGGTTAGACGAAGGGGACTTGACAAAGTTGTCGCATTCGCATCTACGATTGTAAGTACTGTTGTCGTTATTCTCATTAATATGACACGCTTGGCCTGTTTCTTTCTAGTTTGTGTCTGATGTTACATGAACTTGTCATTTATTGATAGATATGTTTTCAAGCTAATGTCAATAGAGTAGGAAGTGGTTGTATCTTGTTTTGTCCACATAGCTTAGCGAGGACCAAAGGATTGGAGCGCAACTCGGAGCGTGTAGGGACAAACCTCGATTAAGAGGTACTTATGTTATCCTTCCTTCTCATGTATTAGTTTAGATAGATTTGAAAGGAAGTCAGTGTCCACGTTAAGAATTTTTCTATCTAGGGTTAAGGTCAAGCTCTAGAGGTGATCTACCTGTCCACAGGGAGATTCTCCTACAACAATCATTTCTCCTTCTCTACAACCAATAAATGCATTAGTTGTGGCTAGCTAAGGTCTTCCCAAAGTAATGGGATGGACTCTAGCAGGATCTTTTGATTGAATGACAAGAAAATCTACAGGGTACTCCCATGAGGCTAAAGTAACCATGACATCATATAAAATCCCTTCAAATATAACCCTAGTTTTATCTGCTAATTCCAAAATGGTTGGGGTAGGCCGAAGAAGAGGTTGTAACTGTAATTGTTCCAAGGTAGTAGTGGTCATAACATTGATGGTTTCCCCTAGGTATATGAAAGTGTTTCCAATGGTGACCTCATTAATGGTTATGGTCACTACTGGGTTTCCTGGATTCCCATATTTTGCTAGTTTTGGCTACTCTGATATGTACTCATAAAGTCCTCCTACCAAATGTACTGTAGGAGGGTCCTTTTGATTCCTACCTGGCTTCTTAATACACAACTATTTAACTACCTTACTATAGATTGGAATGTCTTTAATGGCTTGAAGCAGAGGAATATTGACACAAATATTTTGCAATTCATTCAAAATGTCAAATTTTGGTCAGGTGGTAGGTTTCTCGATTACCAATCGGTCTAGATAAGGAGGGACCTTCGTAATTTGTAAAGGTTCATTTTGGGGAATCTTGGGTTCTTGATTCTTTAGGATAATAACATCTTCCCACCTGGTTTCATCTATGGGTTTTTTGATGATTTCTTCTTCTTCTTCTTCCTGGATGACTACTGAGGGTCTCTGCCTCTCCAGAACGTTTCTCGATCTTAGTTGAATTTCCTGTAATGCAACATGAGTAATAACATATGTCAGGAAGGCTTGCATCTCAATATTGTTAAGAGATTGAGGGGACTTATTATTGGGGTTCGGCACTGGCTTTGCCGATAATAGTGTCGATCTTGGGGAGCTTTCATTTTGATATTATAGAAGTTGTTGTTGTAGAATAGGAGGTAAGGGTGGTGGAATTAAACCTGGAAAAAGTTGTGGAGTGTTCGATGAGAAATGAGGATAAAGATGGTTGGACATAGGGATAGTTGGATCTTGAGGGTTTCCTTGGTTGTGTCCTCCCCTCCATCCTTGAATCCAAGGATGTTGGTACTGAGTAGACCAAGTTTTCCAACCTAGTGAGTTCCACTGTTGTTGTTGATAATAGGGTGGAACTTGAGACTGTAGATCCGGGTATGTGGGTTGATTCCTAGGCTACCATGGCCTCCTAGGTGCATAATAATACTCCCCAGGATCTCCACTCCTATAGATGGCTAATAAAATGGGAAATGATGGACATTTTTCAGTCACATGGTATTTTGTACAGAAGCCACAAACTAAAATGTTATCTAATGGGTACTCCCTTGAGGAATGCTTCCTCCTGCATCTTGGGCAATATATGCTCATTCTTGCATTTTCCTCCTCCTGTTTATTTTTGAGTTTAAGGGTATCCAATTGGGAACCTGTTGTGCTTAAGATGTTAGTATTAAATTTTTCTAAAAGTTTCCCTATCTCTGCTCTCATAATACCACCTGAACTAACTGGTTTTAAGCTTCTATTGTAAGGGTCCCGAACATTCTTTCCTATTTTGGCTCTACTCCTTGAGTAATGTTTACACATTTCACATATTACATCAAAAGGTTTATGAGAGATGTCACTTGATGCCATCAGGTTAATCATCTTTAAATATTCTTCTGAATTCCATTAAGGAAAAGAGCCCTAATTGCATCTTTTGGGAGGTCATGGTATTTTGATTTCTGGGAGATATAACCAAATCTTTCCATATAATCTTCGAGGGTCTCGTCTTCTAACTCTTGTATTTTAAAGATGTCATTACAAGACTCTTTGGTCTTGCAGTATTCTTGGTATTTCTTGAGAAATATGTCTTTCATGGCTTCCCAAGACCTAATAATGGATTCTCCCAACCCCATGAACCATCTTAGTGTAGAGTCTTTGAGGGTGGCAGGAAAGAGTTTTAATTTCTAGGAATCTTGTACGTAGTTGTAGCTCCTACACAAGATGTCAAATTCAAATATGAAGGTGTCTGGATCTTCACTGTTTTTACCGTAAAAGGTAGGGAGTGCTGAGAGAGGAATATTCTTCATGTTGACATTCAGAGTGGTGTCGAAAATGGGAAACCCAAAGGTATTTTCGATTTGGTTTCCAGATTCTTCTTGATCTTCGTGTCTTACATTATTATGGTCTTCCTGATCATCCATATTGTCTTGATTTCCAAAAAGAGAGTACCTAGGTGGTTTTACTTTTGAAGAAAACAAGGTTTCCTTTTGATGGAAAGTTCTTCCTACAGATTGGATGTCTGGGACTCTACTCGAGCCGGTTGAGACTATTGGTGCCAAAGATTCTATGTTAATTTGAGAGATAATCACATTGGTTGAACTACCAAAGAAAATATTCACCTGTTCAGGGTCTATGATGTCCTTAAAATTAGGGTCCCCTGGTGGTGGTGTAAAATAAAAGGTTGTATTGTTTGGTTCTGTGGAAGACTCAAGTAGTCGTGCCTCCTGTCCTAATATGATTGATGCTTCAATTTATTGTTCTATAGTGCTCCCTGTATTAGTCCCTTCAAAGACTATTTTATCTCTTTGAGTTGAGCTAGCTTCTATTTTTCGATATCGGTCTGTAGATTTTATAAGCAGAACGTTCCTTCCCCCAAAGAGATCAGAAGGAGCCTTGGTTGAAAGTTCTTATTTTGGTTTAATGTATCTACCTTGTGGGTCTCTAGGCCTATTCATGAAAGAAAAAAGAAAAAAAGAAAAAAACTACCATCTGGTTCCTAGGTCTATTCATGAAAAATAAAAAGAAAAAGAAAAAATACCATTGGGTTTGGGGGAACCTACTATAGCAGATGCATAGGTTCTTACCTCTCATCTTAAAGTTCCCCTGCCACCAAACTAATGCTAAGGTCTAGAAATGGTTTAATTCCTAATTACTTCTTACCTTGAGATAGCTCCCCGACAACGACGCTATAAATGATGGGTGCTCTATATTTACTAAAAACACAGTAAAACCCCTCAATTAAATTGTCAACCCAGGCTAAGTAAACTTAGAGGTGTAGAGAAATATATGCCAAAGGTAGAAGGCTAGAAGGATTTTAGTCTAACTAAGGAAGACAACTATCTAAGGCTAATCTACTCAAGCAAATCTATCTAATGCGAAAACCCTACTAATCAAAATGAAACTAGGTAACCTAAGTACTTTTGGGCCAAGGGTCGATGGATAGTTCCTAAGAAAGCAAGTAAAACCCTATGTAAAGAAAACTAGTTAAACAATAAACAAAGGCAAACTACTAAGCATAATAAGCAAATGACAAAAGAAAACTTCTTTAACTTGCCAACCTACATTCAATGAGAAACTACCCTATGAAAGCAAATAAATAAGCAAGTAAGAAAAGGCACCTATCTAACATATTAAATAAAATAGACAAGCAAGCAAAGACACCTAACTTACCTACTAAAGAAAAATACAAGTAAGCAAAGGCACCTAACTAACCTACTAAAGAAAAATACAAGTAAAACTAACTACTGGAAGAAATCAAAGTAAAACTACTCTTTGAACAACTATCTAGCCTAAGAGGCAAGTGGACTAAATGCTTAATGCAAAACTATTTCTAATGCGTGAAAGGAAATCTAAGAGGCAACTGGACTAAATGCTCAATGCAATGCATGAAAGGAAATCTATTCTATTGAAAGCAAGAAAGATTAACAACTAATTCTTAATCTAGGATAATCAAACTACTATCTAATCTATCAAAGCAAAGTCTATCTATCCTACAGCAGCAATAAAACTATTTTCTAAGCTATGAAAGAAAGAAACTATATCTATGAAAGAAGGAAAACTTTTCTTTAACCTATGACAATTCAAATATAATGTTGGTGGTTGTGTGAATGTCTTCGGTGTCGGATAATATATCGATGGAACTTGAAAACAAAGGACAATTCCAATGGTATAAACTCAATACTAATCTCAATGGCAAAATGAAAGGTATGGATTAAACAATCCAATGAGAATTTAGCCATAAAAAAAACAATTTTAAATACCCTGCATATTCATGTATAAACCATCAACAACATAACGAGATCATCATTATTTAACTAAGAAGTTCAATTTCATTTTAATTCTAGGAAAGGAAATTACGTAAAATAAAACTATGCTATGTCTACTCTAACCATTCAAATTGCAATAAGGAAATAATTGAAAATAGAAATTAAACTATGATATTAAAAAGTAAATTAACAATCTATATTAACCAACAAATAATTAAATTAAATCTTATATAAAACTGAAGTAAACAAGCTATAATCAAAATCTGGAATTAACTCTATCCATCCATCAATCCTTGTCGAAGAAAACCCAAATCAAACTCTGTTCTATTCTAATTAAACTAGACTATAAAATCATAAAAGAAAGCATAATCTTACATCTAAATGCACATGGGGTTAGTATAGAGACTTGCAAGTCTATTCCTAATCTACGATATCAGTGCATGCTAATACATATCATCACCTAACCTGCAAAAGAGAATCAAAACAACTAAGCTACAACAAACTAGTTAGCACAATAAAAACATGCATGTACAGAAAATAAAAAGAGCAATTAAATTAAGAAATGCATAAATAAACATGAATATAGTTACTAGACTGCTATTGCCCCCCCCAGCAAGTCGTGGTCACTCTCTAAAATCACACCAAGAGCTTAACAAGATGAATTCACCTTTAAAACTTGAAAACACAGTTTTGGCATAATTCTAGCAATGTAAAAACTCAAAACAGAGAAAATGAGTTTGTCTCCAATACACTGGTTCTTCTACTTGGTTATGATACTTAACAATCATCTCACCATCCTAGTAGTATTTATAAGCTTACAAACCAAGTGGTCGACCACTAGAGGGTCGAACCACTTCTAAATTCGGCCAATTACAATAAATGATGCCCTAACTGATAAAACGGAGCGAGCCAATAATCGCCCTCTCTGGACAACTGAAACTGAGTTGTCTGGAGCTCAGTAGCTGGAGGGGGAAAGGATAAAAAAAAAACACATGCCCGATTTCCCCGTCATTGGACACCACTACCTTAACCACCAAGTCACCCTACGTTTTTTTTCAATACACAGTATTGGACAGAGTGTCGTATCGAGTGCCAGAGCGAGTGCTAGATCAAGTGTTGGTTCAAGTGTCGAAACTAGAAACGTAGTGCATTTTTTTGCTGTAACACCAAAAAACATGAATTATATCTTAGAAATCATAAAACATGATGAATTATACTTGATTCAATCATTAAAAATGAATTACACATACCTTATGGTGATCATACCATTTTATCATGAAATTCTTCAAAAGCTCCTTTAAAGTATGAAAAACACATAAGTACATGTGGAAAAAGTGTATAATAACCGTCATGAAAGTGATCATATCACAGTTCCAATAGTTACCTTATCATCGATGAAACTTTGTATCATTGAGGAGTATACAATATCTTGTATCATTGTTTAAGTCACGAAGAAGTTGAGCCAGTTCTAAACAATTGCCATAGTGGGGCTTGTGGTGTTCATCTATCCAGGCTTGCGACAACCCAAAACATTTTGTGAGCCGGTTATTTTTGGCCGTCTATATTTAAATATTGTATTGAAGAAGTTAAGAGGTGTCACCTTTGCCAGGTGTTCACTCGGAAAATGTTCTCGCATCCAACCCCTCTCCATCCAGTCATTACCGTCGATCCCTTCACCAATTGGGGGTTGGACTTTGTGGATTGTAACCCAACATTGGCTGGGGGGAATCAACACATTATCGTGGCCATACACTAATTTACTAAGTGGGTCGAGGCAAATCCTAGATTTAAATCTTAGGGGAATACTGTCACCTTCTTCTTATTCAATAAAATTATCACCAGATTCAGAATCCCGAGTGAGATTGTCACTGATCATGGTAGTCGCTTTCAGAATGAAATGATGGAAAAGTTAGCATCCAAACTAGCATTTAAGCATGGTCATTATTCCCCTTACTAACCCTAGTAAAATGGATAAGCAGAGGCCATAAACAAGTCTCTCAAGACCATTTTGCATAAACCTGTCTGCCAGACAAAATTTGACTGGCATATCATGCTATATCTCACACTTTGGGCATACCGAACCTCGGTCAAGACCACCACTAGATTTTCTCCTTTCTAGTGGCAGTTAGTACATGGTGTGGAGTCTATCTTACCTATTGAATGTGAAATCCCTTCTCTTATATTGGAAGTTGTGCTCCTACTTGAAACTTCCAATATCAAGCGATGCCTCATGCACCTAGAGATCCTTGACGAGCAGCGTCGAGACACCTCTATGAATATCAAAGTGAATAAAAGACATGTCACAGTCCAATACGATAAGTCTATATGTCATCAGTTGTACGTTGAGGGTGACTTGTTACTTTTATATGATCAAGCCAAAGAAACACTGGGGGCAAGCAAGTTCAAACCCATGTGGCAAGGTCCTTATATCATGTGACATGTCTTAGAAAAAGGAGCCTATGAATTAGAATATTATGAAGGGAGCATGTTGGCTAAGCCCAGGAATGGGCTCTACTTGAATAGATATTATGCTTGAGCCCCAATATTGGGTGTAACTCTTTGTATAGTAATGTAATTTAGTGTATATATCATTTCCCTTTATTTTCGTCTTCATCTTGCTTATCGAGTTTTCCATTGGTTGGTAGATGTCAAAGGAGTCTTCGGTCCACTTAGGATTTGCAGATAGAGCCAGTCATCATACATAGAACTTGTCTTCTGCCACTTGGGCTATTTAATCACCTGAGGGTCTACTGATGTTGTTGGCACAGAGGTAGACCTAGGGTTCAACACTTCAACAACACACCAACAAAACCCTAACTACTAGCCCTTTTGGCAACACCTGCGAAGAAGACAAAGTCTCACCCAAGGTAGAGGCAGGGGGGTTACAGGAATCAGATGTCTATAACCAATATGGGACATAGATCTATGATTACAACACTTCTTATAGAACTTAGGAACAACATTCATTAATATATTATCCTTATTCACATCGTAGATCAAACCCTAAGTACAGTTCGATGCAGTAATACTAAATATTAAGCACTCTAACCATTTAGCACATAGCACTGAATCAGACCAAGAATTCATGAATAAAACACTAAGAATCCATAGATCTATCTAACATTCATAAAATTCAATGCATTAAACAGATTCAAAGAATAAACATCATAGCACAAAGCAACTCATCAACACAAAATTTACGTGGTTCACCCTAGTGTGGGGCTACATCCATGAACTACTTCTTCTTCTTTTATTCTACGTCAATCTCTTAC
Source organism: Picea engelmannii (assembly GCA_009831015.1). Classification (NCBI taxonomy): domain Eukaryota; kingdom Viridiplantae; phylum Streptophyta; class Pinopsida; order Pinales; family Pinaceae; genus Picea; species Picea engelmannii. Next base: position 248,660 of record ML789205.1, read on the forward strand.
ACTCATATACTCCTGTTCACTAAGCCACAGAGATAATATTCACACTGGACAGGTGATATGAGCACTAAGCACTAGATCCACCTTCCCAAAATTAGATCAAGGTACAGAGCCAACTGGAACAGAGCATTACATATATACACTTTTCTGCCTCTACATTTCATTCCTTCTTATATATACCTTTACATCCCTTACAAAAAGGCCTAATCATGTGTAAAACCATGGGCCTACATCCCAAAACTCTAATAAAAAAAACCCTAATGAACCCCTTGCTGGGTCCACAAAATAAGTGAGATCTCGCGATCTTAGCTCCTCCTGGGTGCTCCATCTTCAACCATCCTGTCAAACTCCAAAAGTGGTTAAACCTGACCAATGTTTTCTCAAAACTTGGTCTAGTGCCAACAAGCCCCCAACACTCACCCGTGATTCATTCTGAGTCACTCAGATATGGGAAACACTGCTTCAAAGGCCTTGATCTTAGCTCAAGCTACCTCGACCTGCTTCTTCACTTGAGCCTCCTACTTAGCGAACTCCTGGATTACTTGCTTGGTAACAGTCCCTTCTAGGTGTTGTTCCAGTGTTGCAACCACTTGGTCTAGCTATGAGCCTTGTCCTTCAATCTCTTCAAACAATTTCAAGTTTCATCTTGCATTGGTTGTAGCCTCTGTGTGACTTCCATGACTCTACCCTAGATGGCAGTAATATGTTGTTGGGCCATGCATTGTTCTTGTGATTTCTTCATTCTCTCAACTACAGTGAGTGACTTCATCTATGCTTGAATTGTCAGTGCCTTTTGTTGTGCCTCCTATAGATATACTTCCAAATTCCTAATCTATGGGTCTTTCGTGAGGTGTTCGTAATTATACACACTTCTACTTCTTAACTACTTGCACTCTAAGGTGAGGGCCCCAATCCTTCCTAATGTGCTCTTAGTGTCTTCTTCTCTTTGGTTGCACACTTCCAGCGAAGTGATTTGTACTGCTTGGATCTCCAACTTCGTTACCCTTTCTTGAAGTTTTTGAATGGACTCGGTGAGCTTCATCACTTTTACTTCGACTACGTCATGTTCCTCTTGTGTCGAGCCTGGCACAGAGAAAAGTGATTTTCTCACCACTTCTTTGAATGCAATCTCCTCTACGAGTAGTTTCTCCTTTTCCCTTTGTATTTTCACCTTGTCTCCCTCGAGCATCACCTGGAACTCATCCTTCTCATTTTCATAAGTAGTCACACAATATTTTTACACATCAAAATTACTCACTTCAAGAGTGTCACAAGTTTCGCCATTACAAGTGTTGTAAGTGTTGCATCTTGTTTGCAAGTGTTGCATCTTGACCACAAGTATCGCAAGTGTCGCAAACATCATACTGCCATCTTTCCTATGTCGTGCCTCTAACGACATCACAGGGACACTTATGACACCCTCAAAGACTGGTTTTAGGAAGAGAAATCATTTTATGAAGAGTACAAAGCATTTTCCATGATGAAAACCACTCAAAAATGATTTTTGGAAGGCAACACTCCACTACCCAATGTTAGGGAGCACTGGTGCTCCCTAGCCTTCTTTGGGAGAGTGTTGAAATTCTCTGTACACCCTTTTGGGGGAACGCTTCCCTTTGTGAGTGAATTTTGGTTTGTTGAGATAAATTAGAGAAGAATCCCCTCAATCTTTGAAGTTGGTTGGATTCAAATTTGAGGTCAAGGCATGATCTTAGGGAAGATTCACAACTAAAGGAGAATAATCCTCAACTTATCCCAAATATCTCTCAAGTGGTTGGGTCTCTCCAAGCCTATATAAGGAGGCCTTCTCATGGTGAAATTTACATCAATAGAGCTTGAGAGAAGCACCTAACTTATTATCTCATAAGGAAGGGATGGAGACATTGTGAAGTATCAAACTTATGATATCATAAGGGAGATATCATTGAAGCATCAACATTCTATGTGGATTATTTGAGCACAGGTCTGGACAAAGGCAGCTTGGTGAAGCTAATGCACTACATCCATGGTTGTAAGCACCACTTTGTTCTCATTAATATAAATCTATTCTTGGCCTGTTTCCTTTAAAGTTTGCGTACATTTCATAAACTTGTCTCTAGTAGATAGATCTATTTTTGAGTTAATCACAGTAGAATAGGAATTTTGTTATATCTTTGTTTGTTCTACATAACTTATTGAGGATCTTAGGATCGAAGCTCAACTTGGACTCTGCAAGGACAAACTCCATTAAAAAGGTACACTTTTCTTCTTCATCTTTATACATTAGCTTAATTAGATCTAAAAGGAATGTCAGTGTCCACAATAGCATTTTATGTCTTGGTCATAGGGGTCTAGTATCCAAGAGAGAATCCACTTGTCCACAAGCGGATTTATCTGTAACTGAAATTGGTGACTCCACTAGGGAGGAGATTTGATTTTTGATTCCTTTCCTAGGTCTTGTCTTGGTCATTTCTCATTCTTTGATCTTCTCCATACCGTGTCTTTGATTCTTAGATCTGTTGATTGGCTCTTTATTTCATCATATTTACTTTGATTCGCTGAGTTTTCTTGAATTTTTTTATTTTCAGGGCATTTTTCTGAACTTTAAGAGCTTAGCACTCCCTTGCCTTTGCTACCAGAGTGCTGGAGATCCCTATTGGTCTTACACAGAGCGTTGGAACGCTCTGGTGCCCTTTACACCAGAGCGTTTCCCCTTTTCTGTGAAAAATCATCTAGGGTTTCATTCTCTGAGTTCATTTCTTATTTTTGGCACTTACTTAGGAGTCCTACAACGATAGTACGTCTTGGTCTTGACCTTCAACACTCTTCTTTCTGAGAATTGATCACTTTTTTTTGGAATTTTGATGTTTTTTCCTTACCTTGAAGTCACTCTTTGTCTTTGATGTTTTAGAGTCAATTTGTCGTTTTCTTCTCATTTATCTCACTGAGTGAAAACATTTTGTAAGGATATTCAAAGGTATTTTTTACATTTACTTTTGATCTTTGAGGTATTTTTCCCAATCGATTCCTGGTTGTTCATCATCCATTAACCTTCTCCTACCTTCACTAGCAAATTCACCTTTTTTCATGCATTTTGGGTATTGTTTTGCAATTTTTTGGCTATTTTTCTGAGCTTTTCGGAGCACCAACGCCCCCCTGTAGGCCATACCATAGCTCCAGCGCTCCCCTACAATTTTTTTAGGGGGCATTGCAACACTCTGTGCAGCCTTCTAGGGGAGCGCTAGTGTCTTTTTTGAGTGAAATTGCCTCCTTTTGCTCAGTCTTTTGTAGCCTGTTTTGTAGTACTCTTTACCCAGAGACTGTGGTTGGTTTGTGAAGTTGTTTAGATTGGTTCTTGATGATTTTTGATGCTTTTCACTCTCTTTTTTCTTGATTGGAGCTTGAAACCTCTTTCATAAATGCGAAATTTCCTTTTCTAGCTGTGTTTTTGTTAGGACAATTTTGAGTGGTTTCTCTTTCTCCCTATCATTTCTTGGATTCTTCTTCGCATTTTATTGTCTTCCTTGAATGCTTTCATTTGAAGTAGTAGAATTGCATGTTTTTTGTAATTTTGGGACATTGTGCATCTAGAATGATGAATGTTTTCCCCTTCTCGTAGCATAGCTTTCATTGAAATGAAAAGATTGTATATTCATCTCTTTGCATAACTTTCGAGTCGGTTAAAACACCATATTGTCCATGCCATTTTCCTTTTGAGTAACAATAGCCTAAAAAATCAAGCGCTAAACTAAAATTGATTAGACATTTTTACATTTTTTGGTAGCAAACCTTCATTAGATTAGTTGTAGGGCTTTGGAATAGGTGTGAAATTTAACTTTCCAAAGCTGCAAACAAGCATAGAATCTTGTGTTAGGGAGCGGTGAAATCCAATTGCTACATTTTGTCTTGGGAATCCCTTCTCACATAAGGGTCAATCACGAGGTCACATTAAGATTGGTAGATTTACTCACCCTTATTTGTTGTTCTTGGTGTAGCGATTGCATGTATTGTGGGGGTCGCTTGAAGGTATACCCAAAATTATCAGTGGAATCCTTTCAAGTTGATTTCGGGTTAGATACCATGCCCTTGCGTGTAGATCATACTGTCGACTATTTCCCCAGGCATTACTTTTGTAGTTGGTAACCTTAGTGGCCTATCTCTTTAGGGTCTTTACACAAGGTGACTGTGGAGGGGAAAGTCTCCATGGTACCTGGAGTCGACGTTGGCCAGACTCACTCAGGCTCCTTGGAGGGTATATCCACGATTATGTATGGGAGCTTCCACCAGGGTGTAAGTTAATTAAGCAAGTTGTCAGCATAACTTTTCCACACGCTCTATCTCATCCCCTTCTTACTTTGTTCTTCCGATGTTGGATTTCATCACCAACTAGTGTGCTCATTGTGAGGAGGTTTTGTTTTCTTGCTTGCTTACTAGATTTTTAGCATGTGTTGTTTGTTCTTGGATATTTATTTTAATGGCGTTAGTTCCTGAAACTACCAATGGGGAAAAGCCTGCTCCGGGAGAACCCTTTGTTTTTCCTTCTTACGGAAACATTGGTCCTCCTTACATCGCTACTTTGAGCCTTCCAGGTCTCATAATTGGGTTACCGGTATGGTTGTTTTCCACTACAGTGATCTCGAATGGAGATTCTTTAGATGTAAGCACACCACCCACACATCAACCTCATGTCAACCTTTCTCCTTCTTCACTCATTAAGTGTCCTTCCATTTCTCCTTCTTCACCTAGTGAAATCTATGAAGAGATTAACCATGTTAATCAGAAAAAGAAGAAACGAAAAGAGAAGAAGAAGAACCAGAAAGGGACAAAGCCTCCAACTACATCAACTATTGGACCAAAGAAACCAACTATTGTTAATAGTACTGGGAGTGTTGATAAGGTTGATAATATTAAAATGAAGAATATGAAACCCAAATCCCCTTGCAGTCTTTGTAAGGGTGACCACTTTCTGAGGGATTTCTCTGGTATTCCAAAGGTCTTAGAAATGTGGTCCTCCACATCATCGACCTTTGATAGACATGCTGGTTATGCCCCGTCAACTACTGATGTTAAGGTTGGTAAGAAGAAGACAACTATCAAGTTTCCTTGTATGTTATGTGAAGGTGATCATTATTATCACCTTTGTCCTCATATGGGAGAGGATTATTCTCTTTTGGAAAAGCTTCAACTTCCAAAAGGTTATCAAAAGATTTCCCCCAACCCATCGTTAGTTGATAGACTGGTCAATCCGGTTCCATCCTCGGTTAGTCCAGTTGATCAGGTGGTCAATCTAGTTTCCTCCTCGATTGAAACACAAACCTAACTAGCTGATCCGATCCCATCATCGATCAACCCCACTCTTCATCAAAAGAGTGAAACCAAAGTGGTCAATCTGGTTCAACCATTGGTGGATCCCACTCCTCCATTGAGGAGTGCCAATGTGGTTTCTCCAGATACTTCATCGGTCAATCCCACTCCTCCTCTGAAGAGTGTCGAAGTGGTTGATCCAGTTCTGCCACCAGTCGATCCCACTCTTCCTTTGAGGAGTGACAAAGTGACTGATCCAGTCCCTTCCTCATTCAGCCCCACCCTTCATCCAAAGAGTGCCAAAGTGGTTCCTTTGGTTACATCATTGGTCAATCCCACTCTTCCTCTGAAGAGTGCCAAAGTGGTTTCTTCGGTTACATAACTGGTCAATCCCACTCTTGCTCTGAAGAGTTCCAAGGTGGTCGAGTTGATCCCATCATCGATCGATCCTACTCTCCCTATAGAGAGTCAACCTGATACTACCCATGTTTTTCTTGTTGATACAAAATCTACCATGTTGGGGGGCATTCCTCCTTCTCTCGTGAAACCCCCTCCAGGTAATGAGGCAATCCTTTTTGATTGGGGTGTGCTAACTGGACCTCATCTTCCCTCTCACATTCCTTTCAATATTAGAGTATAGGTTTTTGGTTGGGCCGTTCCTCATGCATTGATAGATGAAGGTTTGTCCGTTAGTATTTTTTCCTCTCTTGCTTGGAAATATTTGGGTTATCCTCAGCTTGTGTCGGTTACCCAGACTATGTTTTCTTTTAAAAGAATAACTAGTCACCCTTTAGGGATCCTTCCTTAGTTCCTATAACTTTGGGAGGGAAATTTGTCTTTGTTGATGTTATGGTGGTCCAAAACCCCTTGGATTTCGATTTACTCCTTTGGAGATATTATGTCTATGCCATGAAAGTTATTGTGTCCACTCTTTTTCATGTCATCTCTTTCCTGAACGATGGAAGAATGGTGACTATTGATCAAATTTTCGTTTGTTGGCCATGACATGACCATCAACCCAATGACCTCCCTAAACGGTTCTTATATGCAGTCAGTATCACCCCTACCACAGGTCAATTATGTGGCATTGTCTCCCATGAATTCAACTTTCGATGACCTGGATCCGATAGTTGACATGGTAATCTATTCTATAGGGATCTTAGACCCTGATCTCCTTAACCCTATCACAGACCCTGGAATGTGTTCCTTATGGAGCATTGTTCTTCCATCCAGTGATGATCTCTTACAAAATTAAAAAAATTAAACAGTCACCTCTCTTGTCAGGTCGAGTCTTTCGCTAGATCTCGTAGATTTTGAGTCGAGTCTTTCATTAGGTCTCGTATTTGAACCTTATTTTCATCCACCCTTGTCCTTTTTCTCCATCTATTACAGAAATTGGTGACAACCTCAAAGTCGATGAATGAATTGAATCTTGGGGGGCATGTATCCATCCTTTGATTATCATTTTGGAGTTAATCCACTAGCTTTCAAGATGGGGGAAAAGTACCTAGCTTAGTATTTGTTATTTCTCACGCTCATAAATACATGAGAATTTAACTGAGTAGACTTTTATCACTTTTTTGGCCTCATAAAGGTTATATGAAAAAGGAACCCCTGGGAGTCTCCTTTAATATCTTTTTAGACTCTCTAAACATGAAAAGATTGTCGAGTGATCTTGCTTCCTTTTCGACTCATTAAAAGGTTTAAAAGGGTGTCTTTCGAGTGACAATTTATCTCTTTTTCGTCCTTGCAAGACTAATATAATGAAAAAGGACCAAATTGGAGTCATCTTTAAGTCATTTTTAGACTCTCTAAATATGAAAAACAACCGATTTTACCTTCTATGGACTCGTTAAACAATCATACATTGAAGGGCCCATACAGGACCGAACCCTTACTTATTCTAGTTTGTTAACAAAGGAAGATGGACTTATCGAAAGTGAGTTATATAAAGTATGTGTTACCCTACTTGAGCTCATTAAACCAAAAATAGGTACTCGTCTATCTGGATGGGGGAAAAATTGAAAGAAACAAGCCAAGTAGTTTTTGAGAAATTTACTAGTAACCTTACAGTCGCCCTTGAACACGACATTTTATCTTTGCATACATTTTTAATCCATTGAACCTCTTCCCTGAACCAATCCTCTAAGTTTCTTTACTCCTTTGGGTCACCCGATAAAAGTCACTGTATCCACTGCTTCATCATCTTTTGGTCCATGTCATGTTTCTGCTATTGTGCCTCAGTGTTCAAGGGAAGTACCTGCCTCAAGAGTCAACCATCACAAATATCTTATTTCAATGCCTGTGCCAGTCCATGTTCATTTGATCCACCAATTTACATCTATGTGTTCATTTCGTGTCATTGATGGGGGATACATCAAGGCCCTCCTTTGACGAGTCTATTCCTATTGACTTCAACACATTATCCAGGAACTAGATTTAGAAACTAGTTAGTACCTTGGGACCTACATGCCTCAATGGCAGGCCTCCTCACATCCAACAGTGGGTTTACATCATTGACCTCTGATTGAATGATTCTACGTATGTTCAAATTCAACTCATCTATTCACATTCGTTGGAATGTACTAGAGTACCTTGGGAATCATTGACATCAATGGTGATCTCCCTCACGCTTGTTAATGGTTTACCTCATTGATCAGTAATCAAGTGGTTTATACCATGTTCGACATCAGGAAATCTATTCACATGGTTAGATTAGTACTACATCAGAATTGGTAAGAAGACCCTGGGTTGAGTCATCACTCTTTTATATACTTTTCCCAGGTTGAGATGGAGTTTCTTTTGACATTGAAACATATATTGTCACATAGATCCACTTTGTATTGGTCCATGGCTATTTCTTGTCGTCTTGTAGATCCACTGTGTATTCTTCGTGGCTAAGATAAGTTTAGGTCATAGGAGTATATATCCACATTGTATCATTAGTGGCTATAACATTTTGTTAATATAATTATGGATCCACAATGTATTTTATGGCAGCCATAACTTGAAAGTCTTTATCACTCAAGCACAGGTATGTCTGCCTTATGTTTGAAACATGTCATAATATTTGTTGTATGGTTGTGTGCATCTTCTATTAGGTTCTTTGAGTCTGTACCCTTTCTTTAAAATGTCCATAAAGTACTTCAGTCATCAGTTCTCATCTTCTAACTTTTCACTTTGGGGGCAATCTATCACACATCAAAATTACTCACTTCAATAGTGTCACAAGTATCATCACTACAAGTGTTGTAAGTGTCGCATATTGTCCGAAAGTGTCACATGTTGACCACAAGTGTCACAAGTGTCACAAACATCATACTGCCATAATGAATATTCCATGCCTCTAATGACATCAGAGGCACACTTAAGACACCCTCAAAGACTGGTTTTAGGAAGAGAAATCATTTGATGAATACTACAAAGCATTTTCCATGAAGAAAACCACTCAAAAATTATTTTTGGAAGGCAACACTCCCCTACCCACTGTCAGGGAGCGTCGGTGCTCCCTAGCCTTCTTTGGGGAGCATTTAAATGCTTTGTGCACCCTTTTGGGGGAGCGCTACCATTTCTGAGAGAATTTTGGTTTGTTGAGATAAATCAGGGAAGAATCCCCATAATCTCTGAAGTTGGGTGGATTTGAATTTGAGGTCAAGGCATGATCTTAGGGAATATCCACAACTGAAGGAGTAGAATCCTCAAGTTATCCCAAATATCTCTCAAGTGGTTGGGTATATCCAAGCCTATATAAGGAGGCCATCTCATGGTTAAAGGTACATCGATAGAGTTTGAGAGAAGCACCTTCCTTATGATCTCATAAGGAAGGGATGGAGATATTGTGAAGTATCAAACTTATGATCTCATAAGGGAGATAGCATTGAAGCATCAAAATTTTGTGTGGATTATTTGACCAAGGGTCTAGACAAAGGGAGCTTGGTGAATTTGTTGCACTACATCCATGGTTGTAAGCACCACTTTGTTCTCATTAATATAAATCTATGCTTGGCCTGTTTCCTTTAAAGTTTGCATACATTTCATGAACTTGTCTCTAGTAGATAGATTTGTTTTTGAGCTAATCTCAGTAGAATAGGAAGTTTGTTGTATCTTTGTTTCTTCTACAGGACTTATTGAGGGGCTTAGGATCGAATCTCAAATTGGAATGTGCAAGGACAAACTCCATTAAAAAGGTACACTTTTCTTCTTCCTATTCATATATTACCTTAATTAGATCTAAAAGGAATGTTAGTGTCCAAAATAGCATTTTCTGTCTTAGTCATAGGGGTCTAGTATCTAAGAAAGAATCTGCTTGTCCACAAGAGAATTTCTCTATAATAAGTACTGCGCAACTCGTAGTTGCTACAAGATCTCTTCTTTCCCTTTCTTCAAGTCTTCTGTAGCCTGTTCCTTTTCTTCTTGAAATTTTTGGAGCCGAGCCTCTATTGTATATTCCAGTCTTTAAATTTGGGCTAGCTCATCACCCAACTCTACGGTTTCTGATGATAAGGGCATAGTAGGAACTACATGTCTCAATTGAAGGGCTCGTTGTATTTCCTTCAGTTCCTTCTCAACTCTTGTGTATAGCTCTTCTTTCTTCACACCATATCTATGAAAGAGGTCCTCAAACACATCCTCCATTTCTCCGTGGAATAGGCCGATGTCATCCTTCGTGAGTGTGGCCTCCATATGGGGCTTACTAGCATGGGTTTTCTTTCTGGCCTAGGGTTTCTATGGAGAAACCTTCCTTTTCTATGTTGCTTATGTCTCGGTAGGGGGATCCTTCGGTGGTGTAGCTTCACATTCTCCTTGGTTTTCTCCTTCTTCTTGATTTACTTCATCTCTTCCTCCTCCTATGGGTGGACTAGGTCCATTTTATTTTGAGGCGTTGTCTTCCTCATCATTCTGTACATTTTGGACTTCCTTCTTTTTCTTCTTCTTCTTCACAGTTTTTTTTCCAACATGCTCAACCCGAGTGACCAAGGGGCTTCCTATGATATCAGGGTCGAAGAGTTCTTCATCATCAACTAGTACAAGGAACTTTGTCAGCCACTCCTTCATGATATCCTCTTCATTAGTGAGCTTGTAATAGGACTGCAATTCCTCCTTTCTCTCATCCTTGCATCCAATTATATATATATATATATAATGTCGATCTGCGCAAAACTTAGCTAATGGTATATATTGGTGCAAGGTTTGTGGTGTCATGCGAGGGAACAATTCAATGGAAACCTTTAGTTGTTGATAGTAGGCGTGGAATACTGCGTTCGACTACCACTGCTTGGACATGTCATTCATGTACCATAAGGTGGAGAACCTCATGGCCAATGACTATGATGGTTCAATCTCTGGGAAGGTAGCTCCTTTCGATATTTTCCAAGTGACAAATGCGATCAACACCAGAAACCCACTAAAATGGAACTCGTACCCTTGATCTTGTGCTCCGTGGTAGTCTTTCTCGAGCTCATTAATGAGGTAGCTCGCCCAATTCATTTGCATCCCCTCCACACATTTCCATGCAAGGTCCACCATGAACCCGATGACCTGCGTAGGGTGGTTCTTTCTAACGATATTTCCATCTATAAGTTGGAAAGATAGGTGCATTGCACCATATTGGATAGAGGCTACCTTGTAGCCTTGATTCCCCTTCTCAACTTCATCGTAGGCCTCCTTAATGCATTGTTCCAGGGAGCGGTTTAAAGCCTTCCCTAGGTTGAACTGATGAGGGTCATGTCCCTGCATTCTTATTCCTGTGATTAGGTGGATCAATATCAGATCCATAGTAATGTGCCTGTCGAGCCACATGTATCCTCCATGATAGCACGACAAGAGGAGCTTAACACAAGTGTTAACCTTCTTATGTCTACCAAAAAGAGGGATCTTCGTGACATTCAATATCATGGACTACATGAACTTCTTTATCCAAGGCTGGGAGACTATGCAAGCCTTCTTCCCAGTTGTCTTCATCAGGTGTCTATGTGGTGCAAGCATTGTGTAGTTATTTATGTCTCGAAGGTTGAAATCATTTTTCTTTAAGGATGGGATCTAGTCCAACTGGCTTCCAACTACGCGTATCCCCTTCAGTATATATGCGGTGATCAATGTGTACTCAAATTCTCATGGAATGCTATCACAGTTGACCACGCTAGTCAAATGTGGGATATAATCCGACAAGATTGACAGGATCTGCTTCGTGTTAGCCAGATCATCGCGATGCTCAGTTCTCTTCTCATTCATAGGGTTAGCATGGCTAGAGCATCGTACGATCGAAGGGGATGCCTGAAATCCCCTGGTCAATGATTCCTAAACACCTTCAGACATACCTATATCATCCATATACTTCCTAACAACCTTCGCGACGGACTTCTCTAACGTAGCCTGTGCATCCGACATTCTTTCTTTTAAATGGATAGGTCAAGGTATGCGAACGGATAGATGGGGTAAGTAAATAGATGGCAATGTCTAAGTTATGAAATCATAGTTTGAAACACAATAATTTCTATGTTAAAAACTTTAATCACGGATGGTGAAAATTGGTCCCGACGCAACGTCATATAGGTTAAATAAGTGAGAGTCATAATGAATTCTTCCAACGGGCACAACTTCTTCCATCAATGTGAATCTCTCTGTTATGGCGTAGTCTCTGTTGATACTGAGAGGGGGGTGAATCAATATCAAGTAAAATTTTAAAAAAAAAATCAACTTATACTTAAACCATTCAACTATATCCAATGATCAATGAACAATAGTATAAGAGTTACACCAATACACCATAATACACCATGCACAATATATGAGAAATAATCAATAGTTATTGTTCAAGGAAAGTAATGACTTCCAAAGGTAGCTACAGCTTCCAAATGTAAAGGGAGAGATAAACCTCTAAGAGGAAGATACAATCCTCCAATATCAAGAGAGTTCTTAATTCTCCATCCTTACCCCTTCCTTCCACCCAAGAGTATATGAGAGATAATAAAACTTTACATTAAATCATCACCATCAACCAATCATCAAATAGAACCTGATAATGCTTCCTGAGACTTCTTCAATTTCTGCAATTCTTCAATTATTGGAGTAATATGATCCTATAGATAATATTACTCAATGTATTCTCTGAAACTCCTCCAAGTTTCACTCTTTGAATCCTCCCAAAAAACAAGTTATATAAAGAATGGTAGACTTTATTTAATTCTGGTCTATTCAAGAGACTGAACTTGTATAGAATGACCTGTGCTCAATATTTAACATCCAATTTGGAAACTCACATACAAGAAAATAAAGTCCGTACTATTTCCAATGAAATTTGTCCCACATCATTTGTATTCTTGATGAATAAGTTATGACATTTTTACCCGGAACACCTGTTTATTGATGGGCTTCAGGACTGGTCACGAACCCTATGTTCCACATAGTGTATCTCCATAATTATAGTGAATCAAGAGCTGAAATTTTTACCAGAGGTACCTTGATATGTCTTATCAATATCATAGCAATTTCACCATCTGAATCGTTCTAGAAAAACAGTTATAGAAAAAATGGTAATATGACCTAAAAATAACATACCTTAGAACACATCACCAAAAGACTCCATCCTCCCTTGAAATCTGACGTTTTTTACTTCTTATTTCCTCTAAAATTAGACTTGTATCAAAATGAATGTCTAATGATGTTTATTTGTACCATTTATTTCATTTCATTTTAACATTAGGGATGACCTAACACTTTCTTATTTTTTAATTATTTTCTTTAATTATTTTCAGGGCCTACATGTACTTCCTTCTTCAATTCACTTTGTCATCTTCAAAAATTCATTTCTCCTCAACCATGAGGATCCACGTGACGTGCCACTTACCACTGAAAACAACATGATGTATACTATCCATTCATGGGTGTTGTATATGCATGTGCATTGTCCTTCATGTCCAAATACCTTTATCAATATTGCGGTCCAAAACCCATGACTAGGGTTGACATCAATGACAACAAACAATCTTCCAAAAATCTCCCCCTTTGTCATTGATGGCAACACTCATGCTCCCCGTATCATCATGATCCCAATTTCTCTCCCCCTTTGACATCAATGGAAAAGTTTAGGGCTGCTCCCCCTGAGTTTAATCAAAAAATGTAACTCTCTTCTTTGGGGCTGCTCCCCCTGAACATGTGGCACTCAATAATACTTCATCCTTATTTTTGGTCTTTGGGACTTTTTCATCCTTAGAATCCTTTTGTGTGGCTTCTGTCTTCTCTCTCTTCGTCATGTCTAGGATGTATATGTTGTTTGGTCTTCTTGTTGCAGTTGCAACCAATATTCCTAAGTTGTTTTCTCTGATTTTACATTTTCGGGAATCAAATGTAAGAGTGTATCCTTGATCACACATTTTACTAACACTAAGTAGAATATGATTCAAGTCTTCAACCAATAGAACATTCTTTGCTTCTACATTTTTTCTTCCAAGCTCTACTACACCTTCTCCAAGTATTTTGGTAGAAGAGTCATCTCCAAATGCAACATCTCCACCCTTTCTCTTCAAGCTGATGAATTTGTCTTGATCCCCGGTCATGTGTGAAGAACATCCATTGTCTATGTACCATTCATCTTCTTCTTTACATTCTTCAGCGGTCAATTCTATTGCACAATCTTCATTGTTTGGAATCTCTTTCCTTCTCCATACTATGGTTGGCATAGGGACATCTTCATTCATATATCTGCAATCTCGTTCTTTGTGACCAAGATAATTACATTTGTAGCATGCAATATTTTTGTCCATTAATGGGGAAAATGAATTACAACTTTTGTTGAAAAATCCATGATTATTTCCATATCTTCTATTTAAACCATTCATGTTTCTTGCATATGTGTTCCTTTCATTGATTCTACAATTAATTTCCTTATGTCCAAAATTTTTGCAAGTATAACAATGACCAAGAAAACAATTTTGATACCTTGGAGTAGGTGGGATTCTTTGTGATGTAGTCCATCTAGGTTCATTATCTATTGTTTTGTAGTTTCCTTCATACTTATTGAAGCTTCTTTGATTCCTGAAGGTAGGAGGTCTTCTTGGATATTCATCTCTTTTGTAATTATTCCTTCTTTCTGGTATCGTGGTCCACTTCTCATCAATTGTCTGTGTAGCTCTTTCTTCAACCTTCTTGTTGGTATTTGCATATTATTTGTATGAAGTTTCACCCATGCAACCAATATGTGTTAAGTCTTTTGGCACTTGAGAGTTTCTTAAGTTCTTCCTCAATGAGACAATTTCTTGTTCAAGTTTCTCACAATCTTATACTTTCTTCATCATTTGGACATTCCTTACTTCTCCTATTCTTCTTTCTTCTTCGCGTAGAGTTTTCAAGGAAATGGTTTCTTCTCTTAGTTTTCCAAAGTCTTCTAATTGTTTCTTCAAGATTACAACTGTCTTTTCACAAATACCGATTTCACTTCTTAGTTTTCTTTGCGTGTCTTTGAGCTTGCTATTTTCAATCTCAACATGCTTAAATTTTTTAAGTTTCTCATCTTCTTGTTGAATAATTTTTTCTTCATGATTTTCTTCTTCTTCATTGGAATTTTCTTCTTCAGTGTCATTTCTTTCAATACTTGGATGAGGACATTCAAATTCAACATGACCTACTCCTTCACAATTAAAGAAAAAGAACTGACCTCTATTTTCTTCTTTGAAATCTGAGATGTTGTAATTTTCTTCAACTTATTCTTCTTCTTCTTCTTTTGCATCTTCCCTTACATAAAGGTCTTGTATCTTGTCCCAAAGCTATTTTGATGATGCACATGATCCCACCCTGGATTTCACTGAATCTATCAATCCATCTAGGATGGCATCTATTGCCAATTTGTTGTTCCTCTTTGCTTCCTTTTGAGCTGTAGTCTTTGGTTTCTTGAAAGCATTGTATCCTAAAGCAACTAAGAACCAAACATCTACCCCAAGATATTTCAAGTAAGTTTCCATTCTATTACTCTAGTATTCAAAATTGCTTCCATCAAATCTTGGAATCTCATTTGGAATTTTGTCTTCCATTTCTTCTTAGGATCTTCCTTCCAGCAGTTGAACCGTATTGAAGGTAACCCGCTCTGATACCAATTGTTGATACTGAGAGGGGGGTGAATCAGTATCAAGTACAATTTAAAACTTTTTTCAACTTATACTTAAACCATTCAACTATATCCAATGACCAATGAACAATAGTATAAGAGTTACACCAATACACCATAATACACCATGCACAGTATATGAGAAATAATCAATAGTTATTGTTCAAGGGAAGTAATGACTTCTGAAGGTAGATACATCTTACAAATGTAAAGGGAGGGATAAACCTCCAAAAGGAATATACAATCCTCCAATATCAAGAGAGAGTTGAACTCTCCATCCTTTCCCCTTCCTTCCACCCAAGAGTATATGAGAGATAATAAAACTTTACATTAAATCATCACCATCAACCAATCATCACATAGAACCTGATAATGCTTCCTGAGACTTCTTCAATTTCTACAATTATTCAATTCTTGGAGTACTCTGATCCTATAGATAATATTACTCAATGTCTTCTCTGAAACTCCTCCAAGTTTTAGTCCTTGAATCCTCCCCAAAAAGAAGTTATAGAAAGAATGGTAGACTTTATTCAATTCTGGTCTATTCAGGAGACCGAACTTGTACATAATGCCCCATGCTCAATATTCAACATCTGATTCTGAAACTTACACAAAATAAACTAAATTCATTACTCTTTCCAATGAAATTTTTCCCACATCATTTTGATTCTTGATGAAGAAGTTATGACTGTTTTACCTGGAACACCTATTTATTGACTAGCTTTAGGACTGGTCACAAACCCTATCTTCCACATAGTGTATCTCCATAGTTATAGAGAATCAAGAGATGAACATTTTACCATATGTACCTTTATATGTCTTATAAATACCATAGCGATTTCACCATCTGAATCATTCTAGAAAAACTGTTATAGCAAAAATGGTAAGATGACCTGAAAATAACATACCTTAGAACACATCACCAAAAGACTTCATCCTCCCTTGAAATCCGGACTTCTTTACTTATTATTTCCTCTGAAATTCGACTTGTATCAAAATGAATGTCTAATGATGTTTATTTATACCATTTATGTCACTTCATTTTAACATTATGGCCGACCTGACACTTTCTTATTTTGTAATTCTTTTCTTTAATTATCTTCAGGGCCTACATGTCCTTCCTTCTTCAATTCACTTTGTCATCTTCAAAAATTCATTTATCTTCAACCATGAGGATCCATGTGACGTGACACATACCACCGGAAACAACATGATGTATACTATCCATTCATGGGTGTTGTATATGCATGTGCATTGTCCTTCATGTCCAAATACCTTTATCAATCTTGCGGTCCAAAACCCATGACTAGGGTTGACATCAATGACAAAAACCAATCTTCCAAGAGTCTCAATGTCCCAAACATGGTTTGTTCACCCATAAATGTGTTTCCTAGCCGTTTGGAGCATCGTTCTAATGGTCGGGGAACCTCCAATGGCCATATAGGTTCGTGGAGGTGAAGTCCCTTTCTGTGTGGTTCTTTTGTTCCGACGAGGTTCAAATTCTGCAAACCTGCCTCCTGCGAAGTATTCTCTATAACTTTTTGTATCTTTTCTAACTTTGATTTCTTCTTAGTGATCCATCTTGCCTTCTTTCATGTGATCTAAGTCTCTCTAAATATTTCTGGATTTGTCTTCCCATTCTTATTCTTATTTTCTCCTATCATAGTGACTTTGCGTTGTTGATGTACTCTCAAAGGGTTCGAAGTTAATATCCCTTTCCCTTAATGATTCCTAGGTGGATATACTTTCTTCTTGCATGGATAGGTCCTTCAAACCTTCTTGCGCTCTGACAACTAATTCCCTTGCCTTCTACTACTTCAACTTATCCTCTTGTTCTTCTATTTGTCGGTCTACTTTTCTAGCTATGAAGTCCCTTAGTTCTTGCTTTTCCTTTTCTGTAGCTTCTTCCTCTGCTTTCCTTCTGATCTAATCCTTCTCAATCCAAGTATTTCCTAACAAAAGAGGAAAAGGGGTGTTGTTCTCAAAAAAACCAATAACTTCAAATTCCTCTTTTGTTGATATTCCATGAATAATAACAGGTACATTAGTTGATCTTCCACATAGGGTTATCATCTTTCCTTTTAACAAGCCTATCATTCCCAATGAAGGTACTATAGTAGGATTTCCCAAAATTTCCCAAGTGCTTTCTGTCATAATATTCACTTGTACACAGTCTATGTAAAAGTCTCCTATTCTTGTATCTATGCGTTGTTTTTCTTTCAAGATCTCTGATAAACTAACATATGTGTGATCATTCATTGTTTCTTTTAACTGTACTAATGTAGTATGAACTTCCTCTGATTCTTTCTCTTGATTATTCTCTAATATTCTCTTATTCTCTTGACTCATGTTCATTTGTTCAACTTTAGCAATCATTCTTGGACAATCTTCAACTTTATGACCAACAATTTTACAACAAAGACAAATAGGACCTATACCAGGGAATTCCTTAGCAATATGTCCTGGTCTTCTGTAGTTATAACATAATGTCAATCCTTTCTTTCTCTTGTAATTTCATAAAATTCTCCCATACTGTGCACTAGGATCACAGTGTTGGACCTGTAATTTGCAAAAATTCTTTCTAGGTTCCTGCATCCACTTATTAGTCCAAAAATTATTTCTATGCATAGAAATAACATATCTTTGTCTAGTTCTATTTTAAATTAAACAGAAAAGAAATAAAAGACACATAACTAACCTACTAAAACAAAATACAAGTAAGCAAAGGCACCTAACTAACCTACTAAAGAAAAATACAAGTAAGAAAAGGAAACTAACTACTGCAAGCAATCAAAGTAAAACTTCTCATTGAACAACTATCTAGCCTAAGAGGCAAGTGGACTAAATTCTTAATGAAAAACTATTTCTAATGTGTGAAAGGAAATCTAAGAGGCAACTGGACTAAATGCTCAATGTAATGCATGAAAGGAAATATATTCTATTGAAAGAAAGAAAGATTAACAACTAATTCTTAATCTATGATAATCAAACTACTATCTAATCTATCAAAGAAAAGTCTATCTATGCTACAACAACAATAAATCTATTTTCTAAGCTATGAAAGAAATAAATTATATCTATGCAAGTAGGAAAACTATTCCTTAACCTATGACAATTCAAATATAATGTTGGTGGTTGTGTGAATGTCTTCGGTGTTGGACAATATCTGTTAAGAACCAAACATCAATATAGCATGGAAAAACCTCAGGAAAAGTACTCAATGCCTTGAAACAGAGATAATTTTAGATAATAAGCCTCTTCGAGGGGGCAACCTCCTTTTACCCTACTTAAATGTTCAAGTACAAGATGATTCAAAATGAAAATGTCTCCTTGGTATATATAGGAGACTAGGAGGTATAATTACAACTAATGGCC
>ML789205.1:272636-304513 GCA_009831015.1 Picea engelmannii
TCAAAATTGGATGTGCCAAGTGGAATTTACGGTAACTTCCTCACAACTTGCTGATTTTTGTCCTTTCCAGGAGATCTCACTTGTATAGAATGCCCTACACAAAATAATTGATATCAAATTATGAAACTCGCACCCAAAATACTACAAATTGTCCACGATCCAATGCAACCAGTCCCACTCGATTTGGATACTCTAGCAAGAATTTATGCTTGTTTTACCTGGAACACCTTCTTGAGACTAGTCAATAGGTCTAGTCAGATACCCTATCTTACACAAGGTGTATCTACAAATTTAAGATGACCCAAAAGCTGAAAGTTTTACCACAGATATATTACTAACTTTTGTAAATGGCCCCCGGAGTTCAGGGTCTGAAACATTACATAAATTTTTTATAGCGAACATTCCACAATGACTCATTTCAAGATGATTCCAGAACCCTATCTTGTACAGGCTGTATCTCCGAAAGTATAAGGCCTCAGGAGCTGAATTGTGAACCCAACGTACCTTGATCCATATAATAAAAACCCTCCAAGTGGTTCCTTCTGAAACATTGTATAAAAAAAGTTATAGCACAAATTCCACGGTGTCTCAGATGTAGCAGCGAAACCCCAAGACCTTGAGCTCTGATACCATATGTTAAGAACCAAACATCAATATAGCATGGAAAAACCTCAGGAAAAGCACTCAACACCTTGAAATAGAGATAATTTCAGATAATAAGCCTCTTCAAGGGGGAAACCTCCTTTTACCCCACTTAAATGTTCAAGTACAAGATGATTCAAAATGAAAATGTCTCCTTGGTATATATAGGAGACTAGGAGGTATAATTACAACTAATGGCCTAAAGCTGACATAAATAAAATAACATTACTAATATAATATTCCCCAATTAAGGGGTAATGAGCCAACATTAGGGCTTAACAATATCTCGATGGAACTTGACAACAAAGGACAATTCCAATGGTATAAACTCAATACTAATCTCAATGGCAAAATGAAAGGTATGGATTAAACAATCCAATGAGAATTTAGCCATGAGAAAAACAATGTTAAATACCCTGCATATTCATGTATAAACCATCAACAACATAACGAGATCATCATTATTTAACTAAGAAGTTTAATTGCATTTTAATTCTAGGAAAGGAAATTGCATAAAATAAAACTATGCTATGTCTACTCTAACCATTCAAACTGCAATAAGGAAATAATTGAAAACGGAAATTAAACTATGATATTAAATAGTAAATTAACAATCTATATTAACCAACAACTAATCAAATGAAATCTTATATAAAACTAAAGTAAACAAATGTTAGGTTATGAAAAAGGTATAAATATCTTCCTTTTTCCCACATTTCATGATATCATCTTGATTGACTTTTCGATTATTTAGGAGCAAATAGAATAGACAATGAATAATATACTCTTTAGCATTATTGTTGAAGTTATATTACATAGATCCTAAATGCGATTGGAATTGTCTGGTTTTATTACAGGATTGGTTAAATATTGTCAAACCCAAGATAGCAAAGGAAATCTTGAAGATGCACAAGCTATTAGAGGTTGAAGACTTCATGGTGCAAGGCAATTTTGAAGATGATCGAGTTTATTATATTGTAATAGTAAAGCAATCTTGAGGATCTTTTGATCCTCAAGATAGCTTAATTTACCCAGATTATTGTAATATATAAGGGGTAAATAGATCTTGAAAATATGTAGAAGAATTGCACCCAAGAACTCAAAACTTAGAATTGCTATGCATTAGCAGTTTTTGTAAAATGTTGTACCAGCTATGAAATCAATAGAAGCTTCGAGCAATTTTACCATTTCTATATATTGAATTTCAAATAGCAGTGCTTCTAAGGACCAAGGGCCCAATCTGAAGGAGTTACTGTTTGACCTGTAATTGTATCAGTTCAATTTTTGTTTTGTGATTTGATTCTCTTTTACAGTAGTTAAATGAATGCATAAGTGTGTTGATGATTTCATGTCAATTGCAAGAGATAGATATTCCCTTAAGCATTAGATGATTTCTGTTCCAATTCATATTACTAAGATTTGATGTGTCACAGTTCCTCAGAAGTTCACGTTTGTTGTTCCCTTCACTTAGTTTACATTTCTTTTTCCTTTCACTTAGTTTACATTTGTTGTTCCTTTTACTTAGTTTACATTTTCTATTCCTTTCTGTTAGAATATAGTTGTTGTTCCTTTCAATATAAATATGAATGTTGTCTCTTTTCGACTAGATTACAGTCTTTGTTTCTTTCCATAGATAGATTAATTCGCCTTTTTCTTTCCATCAATTTGATTCATAATAATAGTCATTTCTGCAAGTCTTTATCTAGATTCAATTACTTCTCTTAAAATGAATTCAATAGATTAATTAGTTCATTTCCATTGCACAGCTTTAGATTTCAATTCCTGGAATCTTTAATGAATGTTTGAGGAACATGATTGTTGATAAACTTAGATTTGATTTCACTACACGATTTTAGCCTCTATGAGCTATCTGCATAGACTTTTCCAATAGTCTTTGAGATAAAAGATGAATCCTCGAGTTAATAAATTAATGTTAAACTAAGGTTGTTTTTAGACATCTTTAGAGCCCAACATTTTGGCGCCGTTGCCGGGGAAGAATGTCAAAGGTAGCATAGATTGTGCCTCTGGAGGACAAGGTATTGAAGATGGAAGGTAAGAACCTACGTAGGCAATAAGTATGATTTTTATACCAGTGCCTACCTCCAGCTGACGCATTAAGAGGTTGCATAGGTGTTTTTTTTTCTTTCTTGATTTTCCTTATTTTGTGTGAAGTGTGTATGACTAAGAAGAAAGATCTTGAAAAAACAAAACGCCCACCAAAAATTACCAAAGCCCAAGGCTCGATGCTCCCTAGCAGAAGCACTTTCATAGACGACATCATCTGAAAAGAAGAATCTCAAGCTTCGGTTGGACCTAGAAAAAGATCTACCCGAATCACTCAAGTGGCAGTTTCACCAACTGTAGCCCATGTCAAGATTCATAGAAAAACTGAAGGGACCGAGCAAAGATTTTAGAGAATAGATCTTCCACCCCTCAACCCTTTAGAAGAGGGAAACTCTTGTAATCTAGAGGAAGGAGAAGGATAAACTAGTGGGATAGCTAAGACAGACCCACCACCTGATCCTGAATCTCCTGTGAAAGAAGAAGGCATACCTGAAATCCCATATAGAGGGAGTGCAATCAAATCCCTTAGAGGATCATATAACCAATCAATTCAAATAAAATATCCAAATCAAGAAATCCCTGAATATTTATGGCATATTTTCGATCAAATGGCACAACCAAATCCACAACATCCCCAGACTTCCACTTTGGAATATCCAATAGTTGATCCAATCGCCAATGCCCCCATGAAGGCAATTCCCCTACAAAACCTGCCAACCTTTCATGGATTAATCTAAAAAGACTCAGACACATTCTTATTTGAATTTGATGTCCTATGTAGAGGGTATGATTACACCTTTGAACCCCCAAAATTAAAATTGTTCCCCTCCACTTTGAAAGGAGCAACTCTACGCTAGTTCATGGGATTAGGGGGATGAACTATAAACTCATGGGATGAGAAGAAACATGCCTTCTTGACAAAATATCAGGATTATTGTAGAACCAGAGACTTAAAAGATGAAATCTTTCAAATGACTGCAAAAGAAAATGAATCATTAAAAGAATATGTCAAGATATTTCAATATAATTTACAAAGATCACCCTATGGCACGTTACCAAGTGAAGTACTTAAGGAAACTCTAATTAAAGGTATGAAAGATGAATGGGTAGAAATGTTGAATTTAATGGGGAAGGGTGAAATTTATCAATAAACTTATGATGACATCGTCCTATCGTGCATCAGGTGCTCAAGAGGAAGTTCACGGACTAGATCAAGGATGCGTACCCCCAGAAATAGCAATATTATCAGTGGGGGTGTTACGTGAGATCAAGTTGGTAATCACTTAGAAAACTTCAAAACAGATATTCTGAGCACTTTGAATACACAATTGGATGTGTTGCAGGAAAAACAGAAAAAAACAGAAGCAAAACAAACGTTGCCCATATTTTTCCACAGGTGCAGAAGAAAACATGGTCCAAGGGATTTCCCTTTGGACGTGGTCTGGATTTGTGCTATTTGCACCAAGGATCACGACACAGAGTAATGCCCATCGCTTCTTGGACTGAAATTTGTCTTTAGAGAAGCATAAGAATAAACATAGCCATTATATCTGATGGCTTATCATCGTCAATGGAAGAATCGGCCTACAAATACACTGCAAGACCCTTCCTCTTTCTTCTCTAGATAGTATAATCAGTAGCAAGCTCCTAGTAGCACATGGCAGGTTTAGCCGTTTACTAATCAGAACTGGCAGCCCCAACAATACCCACCTGCAAATCCCACTTGGCCAAACCAACCCGCTACAAATCCTACCTGGCAGAATCAGCCAACTACAATTTCCACTTGGCCTAACTCACAATATCCCACATCATCCTAGAAAAACTCAAATAACAAAATCTACCCTTCACAATGGCCCAACATGACTACCCAAAACCCAAATTGGAATCAAAATTGGCAGCGCCCCATGGGGATAAACAACCAACCCATGGGGATGGCCATTGAAACTCAGCCTACGTTACAAGCACCACTCCAATTGCCCCAAAACCCACAATCCGAATTGTGCCCTCAACTACCAACCCAACCTCACCCAAATCCAAATAACATACCAGCTCATCTCATCCAGATTATGGAGAATGGAGAAGGAGAGACCAGCTTGGTAGGGTGCATCAAACTACGATTGAGATCGGGATGAATAATCTCTCCTGAAGAAAATAACATTTTTCAAGAACAGGAGAGTGAAAAACAACCAACAATAACAACCTTTGACTGTGGTAATAACAGAAGAAATCAAGCAGGGGGGAGACACAATCAAGTCACAAGATCCTAATAAGGATGCAACACCCTCCCCTCCATTCCTTGAAAGATTGATGATAGAAAAACTGACCGTATATCCCAACTTCAACATTGTAGGGGAACTCAAGAACTTATATATCAAGATTCCACTCCTGCAATCTCTTCAGGACATCCCAATCTACGCAAAAATGATCAAGGAGCTATGTAGGAGAAAGCCCGTCAGAAAAATTAAAAGTTTTTCATCAGCAGTCCACGTGGTAGGAGCCTTGTCTAATATAATTTTAGGTAGACAAGAACCGATTAAATATGCAGATCTAGGGAATCCCATAGTGACAGTTGAGATCCAGGGCTATTCTTTTCCCAATACACTAGTTGATTTGGGAGTAGCCATCAACATCCTGACTATGGAAACTTGCAATGCCTTGGGTTTTAACTCCTTCGAACCTACCGCAATAATGTTGCAGTTGGCAGATCGATCGATAGTTCGACTAGTTGTCACATTACATGATATAGCCATCTTCGTCGACTCTTGGGAATATCCGGTGGACTTCCTCATCATCAACCCAAGAAGTGGACTTGAAGGGCATCCATTGATACTGGGCAAGCCATGGCTTGCAACAATAGATGCGTACATAGGATTTCGAACAAGTAATATGACAATCACTAGAGTGGGTATCACAAAGAACCTCATTTTATATCCTCCTGCTAAACCAAGTCCAACTTTCGTATATCCACAATTTCCACCACCACGATACCCAAAGAGGGATTTACGAGCCCCTCGTATGCAGGAAGAAGCCATCAGACTTAAAAACCAGCTAGAGGATGATGTAATCAGTGGGTTTATCAATAATCCAACCACCATGAGAAACCTGACCTGCTAGATGTTCCAAGTTGTTCTAGATTGCAAAGCACAAGGAGACCTGCTGGAAGATTTAATGGAACAACAAATTCCAACTATAGCCGTTCATAACAAAAAACCCATCGATATTGCACCAGGGAGGTCTCTAAGCATCAATGCCAATTTAGATGAACAACAACAGCAAAAGATAATTCAAGTCCTCTCCAAATACCAGCAAGCTTTTGCATGGGAATATTCTGATATGAAAGGTATTGATCCACAACTCTGCACACACCACATTTATGTTGAAAAAGATTCTCGGCCTATCCAACAGCCACAGATAAGATTGAATCCTCACCTCAGGGATATCGTTAAAGAATAATTACAAAAGTTATTGGACGTAGATTTTATATATCCCATCTCAGATAGTCGGTGGGTTTCCCCATTAGGGATCATCCCAAAGAAAAATGGAAAATGACACATCTGTGTTGACTACAGGGAACTTAACAAAGCCACTCAAAAAGACCACTTCCCTTTACCTTTCATTGACCAGGTCCTGGATACTTTGACAAGAAAGAAATTATTTTCTTTCCTAGATGGTTTTAGTGGGTACAATTAGATTCAGATTGCCCCAGAAGATCAAGATAAAACTACATTCACATGCCCCTGGGGAACTTTTGCATACAAAGTATTACCCTTTGGACTTTCTAATGCTCCAACCACTTTTCAAAGGGTCATTCTGAGCATATTCAATGATCTGATTAGTAAAGGACTTGAAGTCTATATGGATGATTTCACTCCTTATGGTGACGACTTCGATCAAGCACTGAATAACCTGGAGAAAATAATAGAGCGGTGCATTGCGACCAGGTTATGTTTAAGACACAAAAAGTGTCACATGATGATGATAGAAGGTGTGGTACTAGGGAATTATATCTTTGCAGATGGAATTAGGGTAGATCCAACAAAAATAGAGGTAATCATTAATCTACCTACACCACACACACAAACTGAGGTACGTAGTTTCCTTGGCGCTTCAGGATATTATCATAGATTTATGGAAAATTTTGCAAGAACCGTTGCACATTTACATGCTTTGACTGGTAATGTATAATTTCAGTGGTCTAACAAGTGTGATGTGGCATTTGCAGAACTCAAGAAGTTGATCTCGACATCACCGGTGTTGAGGGGGAGAAATTGGAAAATACCATTTCACATCTCCACCGATGAATCAGATATTGCCATAGGCACTGTCCTCGGACAGGAGGAGGACAAGAAGCCCTACACCATTTATTTTATTAGCAAGAATCTTAATCCAGTTGAACTTAATTATACAGTAATAGAGAAAGTGTTTTTAGCTGTTATACATGCCATCAATAAATTTCGTCATTATACAACAGACTATCCCGTCATTTTGTATACTGATCATTTTGCTATTAGATATCTGGCTAATAAACCAATTACTAATGGATGAGTCACTTGATTGTTGTTACTATTGCAGGAATTTGATATCACCATCAAAGATCGACCTGGGAGAGAAAACCTTGTCATAGACTTCCTATCCCGCATACCCAAAACAAATGACTCTTTAACAGTCGACGATTGATTTCTAGATGAGCATCTATTTGTCATGCCTACAAAACCACCTTGGTACGTTGACGTGGAAAATTACCTGGTAGTGGGAAGACTACCGGAACATCTTTCATCAAGGGAAATAAAATTGATGGTTCAACGTAGCGCACGATTTGCCTGGATCAACGGATATCTCTTCCATACAGGAGTTGATCTCCAGATCCACAGATGCATATGAGATGATGAAATATACAACATTCTAAAGGTCGGACATGATGATCCCTGTGGTGGGAATTTTGTAGATCATAGGACTGGACACAAAATTCTGCAGATGGATTATTATTGGCCCTCAATATTCAGAGACACAAATAAATATGTCCAGACCTGCGATAGTTGTCAACGGATGGGAAAACAAGGTCAGGCTGATGAAATTCCTTTGAAAGAACAAATAGTTGTGGAACCATTTGAGAGATGGGTACTAGACTTCGTTGGCCCCTTCAATCCAAAGTCAAATCAGAAGGCCTATATTCTAGTCACAATGGACTACATGAATAAATGGGTAGAGGCAGAAGCCTTACCAAATGCAACAGAGGAAGTAGTCATCAAATTTATTTTCAAATTATTCATATGCTATGGACTACCAAGATAGGTAATTACTGATGGGGGGTCACAATTTACAACTCATAGAATCACCACCACCCAGGATAATTATCATATCAAACACAAAATTACTTCTTTGTACCATCCACAAGAAAATGGGCAAGTGGAAAGAACCGATAAAGTCCTGGAGGCAATCCTAACAAAGACTGTCTTAACAAATAGATAGAATTGGGCTTTTGAGCTCCCAAATGCCTTATGGGCTTACTACACAACATGGCGTAATACCACTAGCTACTCTCCTTATCATTTAGTCTATGGAAAAGAACCCATCTTCCCAATCGAGTTTGCAATCAAGACTCTAAGGATGGCCTAGAAAATCAGACTGTATCTTACAAAAACACATAAACAGTGCCTTCAACAACTCAATGAATTGGATGAAGCATGCCTATCTAATGTAGAGTGCACGACTATTATTCAGCAACAGAGAATGACCTGGCATGACAAGCATATAAAAAAAAAATCATTTAAAAAAGGTGACTGGGCGCTCCTCTATGATTCTAGATTTCAGGATTTTCCGGTAAAATTATAGACACAGTGGCTAGGACCATATGAAATCAATGAAGTCCATGATAATGGCACAGTCACGTTAAGCACCATCGATGGGTCCGGATCTCCATTTCGGTTCAATGGACACCAACTACGACTCTATCATCAGCCGCCCTCAAAAGAATCTTTCTACCAAGAGGTAAATAAGGACCCTACCGTTCAAATTTTGGCTGGCTGGGAAGGTAATCCAGCCACCCCAACTCCATAAATGTTGAATTCTGTTGACACTGTACATACTATATATAATTTTTTTTTTTCTGTATATTTTATTTAGTTTTTTTTATTATTGTTTTTGACAATCATTCGAGAAAGTCAAAACTAGGGAGCATAACTGTAATGAACTCAATTAGCACTCTTTTCTGTTCTGAACTCCTGCTTCATCTCATCACCCAAACCCTGTCTTTCGAAAAGCAATGAATGTGTCATGATTCAATAGTAGCAATTGGGCAACTATAATGAAATTCATAACATTAACAAACCATCCATTACTTAATTTTGAAATAAACCAACTCATAAATGAATTTAGTTGATGAGGAATCAACCTTGAATTCAAGCAAAACACATTGTCAGGTTTCTAAAATTACCTATTCAGAGGGTTAAAAATGGAAAAATTGTTGTTCCTTTTGCGTTCCTGTTGTTCCTTTGAACGGAACAATTGTTGTTCCTTTTGTGCGCCTATTGTTCCTTCGAATGCAACAATTGTTGTTCCTTTTGCATGCCTATTTTCCCTTTGAACGGAACAATTGTTGTTCCTTTTACACGCCTACTGTTCCTTTGAATGGAACAATTGTTGTTCCTTTTGCATGCCTGTTGTTCCTTTGAACGGAACAATTGTTGTTCCTTTTGTGCGCCTTCTATTCCTTTGAATGGAACAATTGTTGTTCCTTTGTCGCACTTGATGTTCCTTTTGCACACATGTTGTTCATTTTTCCATTCCTTCCCTACATTCCTGATAAAACGCTAAACCTTTCCTTTGGGGTACAAATTTCACCAAATAATTTTCACCAGCATTATAATGATCTATCATTATTTTGTGGACTATCTCCCATACCTTATCAAATTGTTTTTTTGGATCACTTTCTTCGAAATATCTTAAGACTTTTTCATAACCTGTAACCACCATAATTCATTTATTTTCCCTTATACATACAAATACACTTAAATGATATCTCGCCTTTATAATTAATAAGGAGTCTATGACACACTTTTACTTGGCATCCTTACACTTCTTTACTCCATCCCTTACTCTTAAGGAGTAGATGAGCCTCCCTTCATACACTTCTAAAAAAAATAAAAAATAAAAATCAATAAAAATTCTTTATTTTCCCACAAAGAATAGGGGGTCTCATCACGAGCCAACCTACCACGATCATTGGATACTAACCTAAGTGACATTCCCACTATGGCTAGCACACGAGGGAAATGCCCTTTGACATTTTCTTTTGTCAAAGGATAAGAGTTTTCATCACGAGCTGACTTGGTCACTTAAGTTACACTCTAGTGAGTGGCATTATCATCATCTGGATACTAAACTAGGATAATGGTCTTTTTCGGGAAAAAATTAAAACTTAAATATATATATAATAATTTTTTATTTTTTTTCAAAAAGAATAGGGGGTCTCATCACGAGCCAACCTACCACGATCATAGGATAATAACCTAAGTGACATTCCCATTATGTATACCACACCATGGCAATGGCCTTTGACATTTTATAGTCAAAGGACAAGGGGTCTCATCACGAGCCGACTTGTTCACCTAAGTTACAATCTAGTGAGTGGAATTATCACCATCTGGATACCAAACCAGGATAATGGTCTTTTTGGAAAAGACGATTCAAATAAGTATCAAGGATACAGGCTCATCTGAGGGTTAAAAGGCAACCCTGTCGAGGCTAT
This sequence comes from Picea engelmannii, assembly GCA_009831015.1. Taxonomy (NCBI): domain Eukaryota; kingdom Viridiplantae; phylum Streptophyta; class Pinopsida; order Pinales; family Pinaceae; genus Picea; species Picea engelmannii. Next base: position 283,090 of record ML789205.1, read on the forward strand.
GGATGCCTGCTGGAAACAGTGGCTCTACCTGTGGTATGGAAGCTTACCTTAAACGCCAAGTTTTTGTGTATCTCTAGATTTTCTTCACTCAATAACGAGGCTATCATTTCGGTTGAATTCAATGAAATGAAAAATTAACAACATTATGATATGTGGGATATTATTTAAATGAACCAGATTTAATTTATTCGGCGTATGTATCCTTAAAGCATTCTTTTGAGTATAGGTATATTTCAATTCCACACACAAAAAAAAGGATTAGCGTTTAATGATTACCATTAAAATATGTTGTTTGAAAATAAATCATTGATCCCCATTGGCGGCGACAGTACATTCATTACTTCTCACCATCAATACCTACACTCATTACTTCCCCCTACGTTGACGATCGAGGTTGACCTTTATATTAATGAGGGGAGTGGACACTCGACATGCTTCTCGATAAAGATAGTTACAATGATTGTAATAAATACCCACATTTGTAAACATTTGTTGTCTCTGATATTTTCTATTTTTGGTATTTTTTCCTCCAAGATCGTCTAACCAAGTTTGCTACCATGAATGATAGTCGTCCACATTTTCTCACAAAATGGGTGGCAGAGGTGTGCACAGGGAGCCAACTTTACTAAATATTATAGAGCAAGCAAGAGACATCCTGCACCAGCTGGGGTGGATGGAGTACTTCAACCGTCTGCAAGGATATGACACGAATGTCATGCTTGAATTCTTTCAGAATCTACAGGGAGAAAACTCTATGGTGTGAGGCATACAAATATCAATCACCCCAAAAATCTTAGCAGAGGTCACAAGCCTCCCTATCATGGGCATTTAGTGAACAGGAAGATACAAAACACTGAAGGAAGCTTTGGAAACTTTCACAGACCCTGGGGAAGAATTGGATAAGAAGGGAAAGGGACTCAATCTCAGTACCCTCAGAGAACCATGGAAGGAAATTGCAAGGATAATTCAACGGTACATCACTTGTGATGGACGATATGACGTAATTTGACCTCGCCACCTCAAATTGTTGGCATCTTTAAAACAATGGTTAATACTTAATCTACCTTTCTTTCTGAATGCCATATTACTTGAGGTTCCCTTAAGAAAACAGAAATCCAAGGACCCTATTACTTTTATCAGTCATCACAGATTAGTTAAACTGATAACAAATAAAGCACTAAGTCAAACTCAATTGACTTCAGATAACCTAATTGAGGCCAATAGACCTCCACAACTGGAGCAACCTGAATTATGCCATGAAGAACCACAACAGGAAATTGAAGATAGATAGGAAGAGGAGACTACTTCCCAAAGAGAAATCCCATCTCCTCAAACTGAAGTTGAGGCAAACCCTGCTGAAATCACAGAGGCCCAGACCTCAAAAACACAGGCATTAACGAAAAAGAGGAAGAGAGAAACCACTGCCCCTACAACCATCATTCAAAGAAGGAGAAGAAGCAGATGAATTTAGGAAACAAATGAAGAAATTCAAGGTACAACAAAACAAGTTGAAGAACTTCAGAATTCTACAGAACAGTCTCCATGCGAGAATTCTCAAGAAATTGGACAAGTAGAACAGACCTCACAAAGGAATGATCAGGAAGACACCCAACTGACATTAGAGCATATGAAAAAACAATTTATGAAGAGCTATGAGGTAGAAATAGCCCAAGTTTTGGGAAGCTTTGGAACCTCAATTGACAAAGGTACAAATAATCTAGAAAAATGCCTAGAACAAGACTCCTCTTCAAAACCAGTTGAAGATTTGCCTGGTATTGAAATGTCTTTTCCTGAGGATAGAGCACATGAAGAACCTCATTTTGAAACAAGAATCCCTCTTGGACAGACAGAACATTTGGAAGGAATAGAGGAACAACCATCTACTGGCTAGAATGAAGAAGACCTTGAGACCTGTCATAAACAAAAATCAGGCAAGAGCCATAAGAAAATTAGAAAGTTAAAAAAAAAACAAATTGTTGAATAAAAAGGCTAAAAAGGTTGAAGTATTAAAGAAGAAGGTGGTTAAACTCAAGAAAATTATTAAGGAATTGAGGAAACAGCTAGAACAGGAAGATAAGGCCCACAGAAGAAAGAAGAACAAAAGGGTCAGAGTGCAAGGAAGAAACCCTCTTCCTAAAGAAGCAGTCAGTAGAAATTCTGTAGGGATAGAGACAAACCCTGAAGAAATAGTAGTATAAGAAATAGTAGCTGAGAATGAGGAAGTAATTCCTTTAGAAACACAAGAAAATATGACAGCTACATCAGAAATTGATGTTGAGGTGCAGACAGACACCCCGATATTAGAGAAAATAGCTCAACCCCTTGAGCAGAATGCTACCATCAAGAGATTGGAGGAAGAATTGATGTAGTCTCAACAAACCCTGGTTCAAAATAGAAATGAATTACAGACTATGGCAGAGCACCAAGCACTCCAGTCCCAAAAACTGAGTGCTATAGTGGACAGACTTGAAGAAGAGATTACACAGGTCCAACAAGCATTAACTCAATCCAGGGAAGATATGGGCACTATGAAAGAATACCAAGCATCCTAATCTCAAGAATAGGGAGTCACCATTGATAAACTAAAGGCAGAGATGGGACAAGCCAAACAAGCATTGGCTCAACACCAAGATGAGATGGTCACTAGGGCTGAATATCAAAATATTGTTAAACAACTGAAGGACATGACGACAACAGAGAGTGAGACCTATGCTGTGCTCACCAAATCCCAAGGGAAGATACAAAAGGGGCAAACCCAATTAGAAAATGCTTTGGAGAAAATCAAAGAAATCTGTAATGTCTACTCTGATGCTATTAATTGCAGAGCCCCTACCACCAATTACACTTTATTCTTGCTGGAACAATATCTGTTATTAAGACTGAAGGCTATAAGAGCAGGAAAACCTATTTCATTTGCCACTGTACCTGAGTTTATTTCATGTTTTAGAGAGCAGGATGAAAAGGTACAATACATTTTGTGTGAATTGTACTTTCATAATTTCATTATGGAAGAAAAAAGGGAAGATAACCCTGGCCCATTCATAGGTGACATACAATTTCAGGCATTTCTGTCATTTACTCAAAACCAAGTCATATGGGGTAAATCTCATAAAACCTTTGTAAAGAGGGAAGCTGGGCTAGATCTTTGGGTTAGGGGCGAACCTCCAAAGTCCTTTCCATCCATTATGAGACATAAAACCTTTATGAAAAGAGGGGGGGTCATAGACTCCTTATCCCCTATCCATCTACAGGTTATACATTCAAGTATCACTCGTTTTAGGGAGCTTAAGGAGGAATCTCTTGCTGCTTCTAAACTAAGATGGGATGCATCCTCCAGTCAAGTAAAGAGTACGAAACCCTTTGGGTACATGAATTATTTGCAGCTACCTACAAAATAGAGAGGTATTCTAGATTTCTCCAAGAGGAAGGGCCTGCTTGGATTGGGTGCAGATATAATCCCCCTATCATCTGGTTCCCTCCAGAAAGTTATCAAAAATATTATCAAATTAACAAGAAAAGGGAGGATGCTACTTTTGGAGAACTCAAAAGAAGCAATGGGTTTAGAAGGCCTGGTGAACCAACCTTTCCACCTTACAACATTATTGCTTTACATGTAAAATCTCAGCTTGCATGAGGACATGCAAGAAGGTAAGCTGGGGGGTATGTTAGGTTATGAAAAAGGTATAAATATCTTCCTTTTTCCCACATTTCATGATATCATGTTGATTGACGTTTCGATTATTTAGGGGAAAATAAAATAGAAAATGAATAATATACTCTTTAGCATTATTGTTGAAGTTAGATTACATAGATCCTAAATATGATTGGAATTGTTTGGTTTTATTACAATATTGGTTAAATATTGTCAAACCCAAGATAGCAAAGGAAATCTTGAAGATGTGCAAGCTATTGGAGGTTGAAGACTTCATGGCGCAAGGAAGTTTTGAAGATGATCAAGTTGCTTATATTGTAATAGTAAAGTGATCCTGAGGATCTCTCGATCCTCAAGATAGCTTAATTTACCCAGATTATTGTAATATATAAGGGGTAAATAGATCTTGAAAAGATTTAGAAGAATAGCACCCAAGAACTCAGAACTTAGAATTGCTATGCATTAGCAGTTTTTGTAAAATGTTGTACCAGCTATGAAATCAATAGAAGCGTTGAGTGGTTTTACCATTTCTATATACTGAATTTCAAATAACAGTGATTCTAAGGACCAAGGGCCTAGTCTGAAGGAGCTACTGTTCAACCTGTAATTGTATAAGTTCAATTTTTGTTTTGTTATTTGATTCTCTTTTACAGTAGTTAAATGAATGCATAAGTCTGTTGATGATTTCATGTTAATAGAAAGAGATAGATATTCCCTGAAGCATTAGATGATTGTTGTTCCAATTCCTATTACTGATATTTGATGCATGACAGTTCCTTATAAGTTCATGTTTGTTGTTCCCTTCACTTAGTTTACATTTGTTGTTCCTTTCACTTAGTTTACATCTGTTGTTCCTTTTACTTAGTTTACATTTGTTGTTCCTTTCTGTTAGAATATAGTTGTTGTTCCTTCGAAAAGAAATACAATTGTTGTCTCTTTTTTACTAGATTACAGTCTCTGTTTCTTTCCATAGATAGAGTAATTCGTCTTTTTCTTTCCAACAATTTGATTCATAATAATAGTCATTTCTGCAAGTCTTTATCTAGATTCAATAACTGCTCTTAAAATGAATTCAATAGATTAATTAGTTCCTTTCCATTGCACAGCTTTAGATTTCAATTCCTAGAATCTTTAATGAATGTTTGAGGAACTTGATTGTTGATAAACTCAGATTATTTTTCACTACACGATTTTATCCTCTACGAGCTATCTGCATAGAATTTGTCGATATTCTTTGAGATAAAAGATGAATCCTCGGGTTGATAAATTAATGTTAAACTAAGGTTGTTTTTAGACATATTTAGAGCCCAACAACAAGATATACTCAAAATATGGAATTAAATCTATCCATCCATCAATCCTTGTCGAAAAAGACCCAAATCAAACTTTGTTCTATTCTAATTAAACTATGTTTTAAACTAGACAATAAAATCATAAAAGAAATCATAATATAACATCTAAATGGACATGGGGTTAGTATAGAGACTTGCAAGTCTGTTCCTAATCTACGATACTAGTGCATTCTAATACATATCATCACCTAACCTGCAAAAGAGAATCAAAACAACTAAGGTACAACAAACTAGTTAGCACAATAAAAACATGCATGTACAAAAAATAAAAAGAGCAATTAAATTAAGAAATGCATAAATAAACATGAAGACAGTTACCAGACAACTGGTGGGCCCCCTATCAAGTCATGTTCACTCTCTAAAATCACACCATGAGATTAGCAAGACGAATTCACCATTAAATCTTGAAAACAAAGTTATGCCATAATTTTGGCAATGTAAAAACACAAAACAGAGAAAAACGAGTTTGTCTCCAATACACTGGTTCTTCTACTTGGTTATGCTACTTAACAATCATCTGACCATCCTAGTAGTATTTATAAGATTACAGACCAACTGTTCGAACATAGGAAGGTCGAAGAACTTCTAAATTTGGCAAATTACAATAAATGATGCCCTAACTGATAAAACGGAGCGATCCAATAATCCCCCTCTTTGGTCAACTGAAACTGAGTTGTCTGGAGCTCAGTAGATGGAGGGGGAAAGGATAAAAAAAACCCACATGCCCAATTTTCCCATCACTGGCCACCAATACCTTAACAACCAAGTCACCCTGGGTTTTTGTGCAATACGCAGTGCTAGACAGAGTGTTGGATTGAGTGCCGGAACGAGTGTCGGAACTAGAAACATAGTGTGTTTTTGCCCTGCAACACCAAAAAATGTGAATTAGCTCTTACAAATCATAAAACATGATGAATTATACTTGATTCAATCATTAAACATGAATTACATGTACCTTATAGCGATCATACCATTTTACATGAAATTCTTCAAAAATCTCCTTTAAAGTATGAAAAACACATATGTACATGTGGCAAAAGTGTATAATAACCGTCATGAAAGTGATCATATCTCGGGCCCAACAATTACCTTATCATCAGTGAAACTTTGTATCATCGAGGAGTAGACAATATCATGCATCGTTGTTTAAATCACGAAGAAGTTGAGTCAGTTCTAAACGATTAACACAGTGGGGCTTGTGGTGTTCATCTATCTGGGCTTGCAACAACCTAGAAAATTTTGTGAGCCGGTTATTTTTGGCCATCTATCTTTAAACATTGTATTGAAGAAGTTAAGAGGTGTCACCCATGCCAGGTGTTCACTCAAAAAGTGCACTCGCATCCAACCCCTCTCCATATATTATCCTTATTCACATCGCAGATCAAACCCTAAGTACAGGTCAACGCAGTAATACTAAATATTAAGCACTCTAACCATCTAGCACATAGCACTGAATCATACCAAGAATTCACGAATAAAGCACTAAGAATCCATAGATCTATCTAACATTCATAAAATTCAATGCACTAAATAGATTCAAAGAATAAACATCATAGCACAAAGCAACTCATCAACACAATATTTACGTGGTTCACCTCGGTGTGGGGCTACGTCCATGAACTGCTTCTTCTTCTTTTATTCTCTTCAATATCTTACATTCATCTACTCATGTGCAATAAGCCACAGAGTTAGGCTTCACACTCGACAGGTGATATGCACACTAAGCACCAGATCCACCTTTCCAAAATCATATCAAGGTACAAAGCCAACTCGCACAAAGCATTACATATATAGTCTATTCTATGAAGCAGCTCAGAGCCACTTGCACTTAGTTACATACACTTCACTTGTCTCATGCACTTGATCCCATCACTACATTTCTTGCAGTAAGCACACTTCTCTACCTCTACATTTCATTCCTTCCTATATATACCTTTACATCCCTTACAAAAAGTCCTAATCATGGGTAAAACCATGGGCCGACATCCCAAAACTCTACTACAAAAACCCTAATGAACACCTTGTTGGGTCCACAAAATAAGTGAGATCCCGCAATCTCAGCTCCGCATGGGCACTCCATCTTTGACAAGCCTATTGAAGTCTGAAAGTGGTCAAACCTGATCAATGTTTTGTCAAAACTTGGTTGAGTGCCAACAAGCCCCCAACACTCACCTGTGACTCATCCTGAGTCACTCAGATATGGGAAACACTACTTCAAAGGCCTTGAGCTTATCTCAAGCTGCCCAGACCTGCTTCTTTGCCTGAGCCTCCTACTTAGCGAACTCCTAGATTACTTTCTCAGTAACAGGCCCTTCTAGGTGTTGTTCCACTGTTGCAACCACTTGGTCCAGTTGCAAGCCTTGTCCTTCAATCTCTTCAAAAAATGTACAGTCTTCATCTTTCATTGGTTGTAGCCTTTGTGTGACCTCCATGACTCTGTCCTGGATGGAAATAATCTATTGTTGGGCCATGCGTTGCTCTTGTGATGTCTTCACTCTCTCGATTGTGGTGAGTGACTCCATATACACTTGAAATATCAGTGCCTGATGTTGTGCCTCCTATAGCCATGCTTCCAACTTCCTAAGCTATGGATATTTCATGAGGTGTTCGTAATTCTGCACACTTCTACTCCTTAACTACTTTCATTCTAAGGAGAGGGCCCTGATCCTTCCTATTGCGCTCTTATCATATTCTTCCATTTGGTTGAGCACTTCCTATGGAGTGCTTGGTACTGCTTGGATCTCCAAATCCATTACCATTTCTTGAAGTTGTTGAATGGCCTCAGCAAGCTTCATCACTTGTACTTCAATTGCCTCATGTTCCTCTTGTGTCAAGCCTGGCATAGAGCGAAGTGATTTTCTCACCACTTCTTTGAATATAGTCTCCTCTGCGAGTAGTTGGTCCTTTTCCCTCTATATTTTCTCCTTGTCTCCCTCAAGCATCGCCTAGAACTCATCCTTATTGTTTTCATAAGAGGTCACACAGTATTGTTACACATCAAAATTACTCACTTCAATAGTGTCACAAGTGTCGTCATTACAAGTGTTGTAAGTGTCGGATATTGTTCGCAAGTGTCGCATCTTGACCACAAGTGTCGCAAGTGTTGCAAACATCATACTTCCATATTTCCTATGTCATGCCTCTAATGATATCATAGGGACACTTAAGACACCCTCAAAGACTGGTTTTAGGAAGAGAAATCATTTGATGAAGAGTACAAAGCATTTTCCATGATGAAAACCACTCAAAAATGATTTTTCAAAGGCAGCACTCCCCTACCCACTGTCAGGAAGCGTTGATGCTACCTATCCTTCTTTGGGGGAGCGTTGAAATGCTTTGTGCACCCTTTTGGGGGAGCACTGCCCTTTCTGAGTGAATTTTGGTTTGTTGAGATAAATCAGGGAAGAATCCCCTCAATCTCTGAAGTTGGTTGGATTTGAATTTCAGGTCAAGGCATGATCTTAGGGAAGATCCACAACTGAAGGATAATAATCCTCAACTTATCCCAAAGATATCTCAAGTGGTTGGGTCTCTCCAACCCTATATAAGGAGGCCTTCTCATGGTGAAAGTTACATCAATATAGTTTGAGAGAAGAACCTAACTTATGATATCATAAGGAAGAGATGGAGACATTGTGAAGTATCAAACTTATGATATCATAGGGGAGATATCATTGAAGCATCATCATTCTGTGTGGATTATTTGAGAAAGGGTATGGACAAAGGGAGCTTTGTGAAGTCGATGCACTACATCCATGGCTATAAGCACAACTTTGTTCTCATTAATATAAATCTATGCTTGGCCTATTTCCTTTAAAGTTTGCGTACATTTCATGAACTTGTCTCTAGTAGATAGATCTGTTTTTGAGCTAATATCAGTAGAATAGGAAGTTTGTTGTATCTTTGTTTGTTCTACAGGACTTATTGAGGAGCTTAGGATCAAAGCTCAACATGGTTTGTGTGAGGACAAATTCCATTAAGAAGGTACACTTTTCTTCTTCCTCTTCATACATTAGCTTAATTATATCTAAAAGGAATGTCAGTGTCCACAATAGCATTTTATGTCTTGGTCATAGGGGTATAGTATCCAAGAGAGAATCCACTTGTCTGCAAGCAGATTTCTCTGTAATAGAAATTGGCAACTCCACTAGGGAGGAGATTTGATTTTTTATTCCTTTCCTAGGTATTCTCTTGGCATTTTCTCATTCTTTGACCTTCTCCATACTATGTCTTTGATTCTTAGATCTGTTGATTAGCTCTTTATTTCATCATATTTACTTTGATTGGCTGACTTCTCTTGATTTTTTTATTTTCTGGGCATTTTTCTGAACTTTAAGAGCCTAGCACTCCCCTAACTTTTATACTAGGTCATTGGAGCTCCCTATTGGTATTACATAGAGCGTTGGAATGCTCTGGTGCCCTTTACACCAGAGCACTGCCCCTTTTCTATGAAAATTCTTCTAGGGTTTCATTCTCTGAGTTCATTTATTGTTTTTGGCACTTGCTCAGGAGTCTTACAACCTCAGTACATCTTGGTATTGGCCTTCAACACTCTGCTTTCTGAGAATTGATCACCTTTGTTTTGGAATTTTGATGTTTTTTCCTTACTTTGAAGTCACTCTTTGTCTTTGACGTTTTAGAGTTAATTTGTCATTTTCTTCTCATTTATCTGACTGAGTGAATTTTTTTTTAAGGATATTAAAAGGTATTTTGTACTTTTACTTTTGATATTTGAGGTATTTTCCCCAAGCAATTCTTGGTTGTTCATCATCCATTAACCTTCTCCTACCTTCACTAGCATATTCACCTTTTTTCATGCATTCTGGGTATTTTTTTGCAAATTTTTGGCTATTTTTCTTAGTTTCCGGGAGCACCAACGCCCCCCTATAGGACAGACCATAGCTCCAATACTCCCCTACAATGTTTTTAGGGTGCATTTCAACACTCTATGCACCCTTCTAGGGGAGCGTTAGTGTCTTTTTTGAGTGCAGTGGCCTCCTTTTGCTCAATCTTTTGTAGCCTGTTTTGTAGTACTCTTTACCCAGAGTCTGTGGTTGGTTTGTGAAGTTGTTTGGATTGGTTCTTGATGTTTTTTTATGCTTTTCACTCTCTTTTGTCTTGATTGGAGCTTGAAACATCTTTCCTAAATGTGAAATTTCCTTTTCTAGCTACGTTTTTGTCGAGACAATTTTGAGTGGTTTTTCTTTCTCCCTATCATTTCTTGGATTCTTCTTCGCATTTTATTGTCTTACTTGAATTCTTGAATTTAAAGTAGCAAAATTGCATGAATGTTTTCTCCTTCTTGTAGCATAGATTTCATCGAAATGAAAATATTTCATATTCATGTCTTTGCATAACTTTTGAGTCGGTCAAAACACCATATTGTCCATGCCATTTTCCTTTTGAGTAACAATAGCCTAAAAAAACAAGTGCTAAACTAAAATTTATTAGACATTTTTACATTTTCCGGTAGCAAACCTACATTAGATTAGTTGTAGGGCTTTGGAATAGGTGTGAAAGATAACTTTCCAAAGCTGCAAACAAACATAGAATCTTGTGTTAGGGAGAGGTGAAATCCAATTGCTACATTTCTTCCTAGGAAGCCCTTCTCACACAAGGGTCAATCACGAGGTCACATTAAGACTGGCAGAGTTACTCACCCTGCTTTTTTGGTATTGGTGTAGAGATTTCATGTATTATGGGGGTTGCTTGAAGGTATACCCACAATGATTAGTGGAACCATTTCAAGTTGATTTTGGGCTAGATACCATGCCCTTGTGCATGGATCAGACTATCGACTGTTTCCCTAGGAATTACTATTGTAGTTGGTAACCTTAGTGGCCTATCTCTTTAGGTTCTTTACACAAGGTGACTGTGGAGGGGAAAGTCTTCATGGTACCTGGAATCAATGTTGGCTAGACTCAATCAAGCTCCTTGGAGGGTATACCCATGATTATGTGTGGGAGCTTCCACTAGGGTGTAAGTCAGTTAAGCAGGTCATCAATGTAACTTTTCCACCCGCTCTATCTCAATCCCTTCTTACTTTGTTCCTACGACATTGGATTTCATCACCAACTAGTGTGCTCATTGTGAGAAGGTTTTGTTTTCTTGCTTTCTTACTAGATTTTTAGCATGTGTTGTTTGTTCTCCCTAGCATAATATAGGTTGTATATTTATTTTAATGGCTTCAGTTCTTGAAACTACCAATGGAGCAAATAATGAACTGGGAGAACCCTTTGTTTTTCCTTCTTACAGAAACATTGGTCCTCCTTACATCGCTACTTTGAGCCTTCCAAGTCTCACATTTGGGTTACCGGTATGGTTGTTTTCCACTCTGGTGATATTGAATGCAGGTGATTTAGATGTAAGAACACCACCCACACATCAACCTCATGTCTCCTTCCATTTCTCCTTCTTCACTCGTCAAGTCTCCTTCCATTTCTCCTTCTTTGCCTAGTGAAATCTCTGAAGCGAGTAACCAAGTTAATCAGAAAAAGAAGAAACGGAAAGAGAAGAAGAAGAACCAGAAAGGGACCAAGCGTCCAACTAAATTAACTATTGGATCCAAGCAACCATCTATTTTTAATAGTACTGAGAGTGTTGATAAGGTCGATAATATTAAAATGAAGAATTTGAAACACAAATTCCCTTGCAGTCTTTGTAAGGGTGAACACTTTCTGAGGGATTTCCCTGGTATTCCAATGGACTTAGAAATGTGGTCCTCCACATCATCGGCCTCTGCTAGACATGTTGGTGATGCCCCGTCAGCTAGTGACATTAAGGTTGGTAAGAATACGACAACTGTCAAGTTTCCTTGTATATTATGCGAAGTTGATCATTATTCTCACCTTTGTCCTTGTATGGACGAGGATTCTTCTCTTTTGGAAAAGATTCAACTTCCAAAAGTTAATCGTAAGATTTCCCCCAATCCATCGTTAGTTTATAGATTATTCAATCTGGGTCCATCCTCGGTTAGTCTAGTTGATCAAGTGGTCAATCTAGTTTCCTCCTCGATTTAACCACAAACCCAAGTAGTTGATCTGGTCCCATCATTGATTGGCCCCACTCTTCATCAAAAGAGTGAAACCAAAGTGGTCGATATGGTTCTACCATCAGTCGATCCCACTCCTCCATTGAGGAGTGCCAAAGTGGTTTCTCCGGTTACTTCATTGGTCAATCCCACTCCTCCTCTAAAGAGTGTCAAAGTGATCGATATGGTTCTACCACTAGTCGGTCCCACTCTTCCTTTGAGGAATGCAAAAGTGAATGATCCAGTCCCTTCCTTAGTCACTCCCACCCTTCATCCAAAGAGTGCCAAAGTGGTTGCTTTGGTTACATCATCGGTCAATCCCACTCTTCCTCTGAAGAGTGCCAAAGTGGTTGCTCCGGTTACATAACCGATCAACCCCACTCTTCCTCTAAAGAGTGCCAAGGTGGTTGATTTGATCCCATCATCAGTCAATCTTACTGTCCCTATAGAGAGTAAACCCGATACTACCCATTTTTTTCTTGTTGATACAAAATATACCATGTTGGGGGGAATTCCTCCTTCTCCCATGAAACCACCTCCAAGTAATGAGGCCATCCTTTTTTATTAGGGTGTGCTAACTGGACCTCGTCTTCCCTCTCACATTCCTTTCAAGATGATAGTACAGGTTTTTGTTCAGGCCGTTCCTCATGCACTGATAGATGAAGGTTCATCCGTTAGTATTTTGTCCTCTCTTGCTTGGAAAGATTTGGGTTATCCTCAGCTTGTGCCAATTACCGAGACTATGTTTTCTTTTAATAGAAGAACAAGTCACCCTTTAGGGATCCTTCCTCAGTTTCTTATAAGTTTGGGAGGGAAAACTATCTTTATTGATGTTATGGTGGTCCAGGACCCCTTGGATTTCGATTTAATCCTTGGGAGAGATTATGTCTATGCCATGAAAGCTATTGTGTCCACTCTTTTTTGTGTGATATATTTCCCGAATGATGGAAGAATGGTGACTATTGATCAACTTTTCATTTGTTGGCCATGACTTGACCATCAACCCAATGACCTCCCTAAACGATTCTTATATGCAGACAGTATCACCCATGCCATAGGTCACTTATGTGGAATTGTCTCCCATGAATTCGACTTCCGATGACCTAGATATGGTAGTTGACATGGTGATATCTTCAGTAGGGCTCTTGGACCCTGATCTCCTTACCCCTATCATAGACCCCGACATTTGTTCCTTCCGGAGCATTGTTCTTCCATCCAATGACGATCTCTTGGAAGCCATGATGGAGTTTTGTCCATTGACATGGTGTCCTTCTAGAGCGTCATCCTCTTGGAAGTTGTGATCAAGAAGATTCCATGAGTATAGTTTTCCTCTATGTGGAAAGCTCATTAAAAAATGAAACAAAAGCTATGAGCATAGTTTATCTTGTTTGTGGCAAGCTCATTAAAAAATGAAACATAAGTCATGAGCATAGTTTTTCTTTTATGTGGCAAGCTCGTTAAAAAATGAAACAAAAACCTGGGGATTGAACCTAGAGCTTTGAGCATAGTTCTTTTCTTGTGTCAAGGTCGTTAAAAAATTAAACAGTCACCTCTCTTGTTATGTCGATTCTTTCACCAAATCTTGTAGATTTTGAGTCGAGTCTTTCGTTAGGTCTCATATTTGAACCTTATTTTCATCCACCCTTATCTTTTTTCTCCATCTAGTACAGAAATTGGTGACAACCTCAAAGTCGATGAATGAATTGAAGCTTGGGGGGCATGTCTCCAACCTTTGATTATCATTCTGGATTTAAGCCACTAGCTTTCAATATGGGGGTAGAGTATCAATCTTAGTCTTTGTTCTTTCTCGCACTCGTAAATACATGAGAATGTAACCGAGTAAACTTTTATCTCATTTTTGGCATCGTAAAGGTTATACAAAAAGGGAACCCCTGGGAGTCTCCTTTAAGCTCTTTTCAGACTCTCTAAACATGAAAATATTTCCAAGTGATATTTCTTCCTTTCCCACTAGTTAAAAGGTTTGAAAGGGTGTCTTTCAAGTGATAATTTATCTCTTTTTCGTCCTTGCAAGACTAATATTACGAAAAAGGACCACATTGGAGTTGTCTTTAAGTCATTTTTAGACTCTCTAAATATGAAAAACAACTGATTTTACCTTCTTTGGACTTGTTAAACGTGTTGGACACACCTACCACAATTAGAGGGGGGGGTGAATGAGTGTGGGGATCTTTTTCCCAAAACTTCTCTCTTACACAAAAAATCCTTAGTTAACATTAAACATTTTCTCATTACTCATTGCTTTCATTTATAATAATTTAGATTTGAATACATATCAGAAACATATATCATCAACAAATCATCTCCACAAGGAACACAAAGAACACAAGATGTATGTACAATTTTTCTTTTTATTATGGACTTCAATCCAGGGGTTTTTCAGCAATAACTTAATAGAGTATAACTCTACAAGAGCACCAGATATATATGAAATAATCAAATTACATTCTTAGAACCAACTGAGATGAGGCAACAATCCTCAACATATATCAATCTGTCAACTTAAACAAGTGCATCAATCATGCACCAACCTGTGCCAAACAACCTATAATCAACCTGTACCATAAACAAGTGCATCCAACCATGTACCAAGTATATACCAATAATGTATCAAATAATCATCAACAATGACTCATCAATATGTATCGACATCATCAACTATACACCTCATGTATGTGCCAACACATTAACTGCTTGTCTCAACCATGACTAGTTTTGGATTAGTCAACAACCCCAACTTGAAATAATCATAACTTTGTACCTGTAATGAATAAATATCTAAAACTAATACACAATGTTCTTCAGTGTGGTTTATTCAATTCTTCAAGGTGGAACTACTTGAAACCTCTCAGAAAAGGCGTTATAGAAAAAATGTCATACCTTATTGAATTCTGGCTTATTCTAGAGAGATACCTTGTAGAGCGTGGACCGCACAAAATATTTATTGAATTGATATAACACTAGTACAAAACATACTACATCTTGTACCCTAACTAACACATTTGGTCTCACTAAATTTGGATCTGTTATGAAGATGTTATGATGTTTTTACCCGAAACACCTGTTTTTGACTAGTTTCGGGACTAGCCACAAACCCAACTCCCAAAATACAATGACCCACAAGATGAATTGTTTTCCATATATAATTGGGTATGTTTTCTCAATTTCATAGAAATTTCATGGTCAAAATATTTATAGAAAAAAAATTATAGCGAAAATGGTGACATGACCTGTAAATAACATACCTTAGAAAGAATCATCAAAAGAATTTATCCTCCCTTCAATTCTGCCCCTCTTTTATTCACCTTCCTTCTGAAATTCGGCTTGGATATCCTTGTTTACCTTAGTCACCTATATATCTTGAATATTCTCAAGTGTTCCACACCAAAAATTCTCAAGAAGCTCTCACAAGAAGCTCTCCATCAATACTCCAAAAGTTATTCTCACAAGAAGCTCTCCATTGATCCACAAAAAGGATGATCTACAAGAGACCATTGCTATCTTATTTATACTTTCATTCTCTAGGTCACTTAACCTATTTTTATGTCACTTAACCCATTTCTAGGTCACTTAACCTATTTTCCTTATTTCAGGGTTAATCACTTTCCATAAATAGAAAGCTCTCCAATACTTTATCATTTAAATATTCCTTCTTGATTTTGTCACTTCTCTTGATTATTTAAATAATCCACCTTGACTTTGTCACCTTAATTTATCATTTAAATAATGATTTCTTCTTTTAGGTCTCTTAACCCATTTCTAGGTCACTTAACCTATTTTCTTTATTTTTAGGGTTAACCACTTTCCATAAATATAAAGATCTCCAATACTTTATCATTTAAATATTCCTTCTTGATTTTGTCACCTTACTTTATCATTTCTTGATTTTTTCACTTCTCTTTATTATTTAAATAATCCACCTTGACTTTATCATTTAAATAATGATTTCTTCTTTTAGGTCACTTTAACTTCTTTGACCTTGGCAGCTTCAAGCCTTCATGTGGGGGTCCTTCATCTTCGTAAGGCCATAACTTTCAAACCATGAGGAGTTATGTGACATTCCACATACCACCAGAAATGGAATGACAAGAACTATCCATCTAGGATAGTTTCATCAATAGTTTCCTTGATCTTCATCTCATTATTCCACATACAAGCATGGGTCCTCCAACCATTCTTCTAGGATAACTCAATCCACAAAGCATCTTCCTGTGAGGGCTTTCACCATAAGGGGACCACTTTGGAGTTCATACATTTGTGCACCTTATCAATCATGATAAGACAACAATGAGTCATCTATACATTTTTCCAACAATTCATCATATACCAATGAAACCACATTGATCCATATTCATCATGTATCAATGACAACTCATTGATCCATCTTCATCATATCAATGACAAGTCATTGATCCATATTCACCTATGCATTCTCATCAAGACAAATACATATTATATTACATCAATCATCAATCAATCAATCATTTGACATCAATCAATCACTTGACATCAATTAAAGACATCAATCAATCAAACCATTGGCATCAATGACAACATGATCCAACAATCTCCCCCTTTGGCATTGGTGGCAATACCAACATTGATGTCAACACCAATTACCAATTATTGATGTCAACATGTAGATAAGGAATGCTCTACATCAATAGTCAATGTGACTATCTCTCCCCATCAATAAACATCAATCACATCAATGTGATTAACTCTCCCCCTTTGACATCAATGGCAAAGGGCCATTCTCATCTTGGGGTTTCTCCCCTTTCTTGAACTATCCTTGGGGCTTCTCGCTCTGTTTGAATGCCTTTGATATTCCTCTGAATAATCTCTCCCCTTTTCAGCAAGGGATATCACTCTGAATTAATGTCGGAGATACATCGAACATACTCCCCCTATGACCATTTCTCCCCATGAAATTATGCTCATGTGCTCTTTCTTCAAGTATAGGGCTCTTTTCTAAGTATGCATCTGATAAATATCTCCTCCTAGAATCATGGGAAGAATAATGACTCCCCCTATGGGTATGTCTCCCCTATCTTTTCTGCAATATGAACATTGTGCTACCATATAATTATCCTTGGACCTATTCATGCATCAAACTCATGCCATACCAAGCATCATGAAGCAAAAGATATGTCAATAATGAAATAAAGAATCATGAGCAAAATATCAACCAAGTACATCCTGTACAAAATGTGTGCTCATCATGCAAAACACCTATGTACATCAACATCATGCAATGTGCCAAAAGATATCATCCATGGAATGTATCAATCATATGCCTTTATCAACATGCCAACATGTGCATCTACCAATATGTCAACCATGTGCATCTACCAACATGCCAAACAATGTATCATATCACTCATGATATGTCTCCATCATGAACCAAGTGCCACAATCAGGTATCTCAAACAAATGCCAATTGTTGTTCTAATCAAGTATTACCAATGGTGTAGTATCATCAAGCATATGCCATCTATGAGTGTACCAAACATGTACATTACCATGCACCAATACCATAAAATTATGAATCCCATATATGTATGCCAAATCCTCCATAAAACATGTGCCAATCAAACTGCTAGTAGGTGCCTCTTCTAATGTACTAGAAAAGTACCAATTATGCATCAACTATAGATCAACAATGATGTACAACATGATCACCTCATCAAATCACAAACCATATGTACCAACATGTAGCCCAATCCACATGAAAAATGCATGCAACATGATATCAACATATGCTTCCAATAATACATCATAAGATATATCAATGAAACTCAAATATGTACCATCCATGTACACCAACAGATCAACATCAATCCATACTCATGGGTTAGTGTCATGCACTCGATATTTTATTTTATATAATCCAATAGATGAAAACTTAAACCTGCAACAAATAGTGTCAGAACCTACAACAAACAATGTCAAACCCTGCAACAAAGTGTTATACCATCACATCAAGCTGCAATCCATGTGCATAACCTTTCTCTCAAGGCTTTACCACATATACATGGTCTTATGCACAACAGATCACATATGTATGTGACCTATATAAGGTCATCCTACGTATGTACACGACTGATACCACTATCACCTGTGCATGCTTCAATAGATGAATTACTTGAGCTTCCCTTCAGTCTTTCATTCCGTTCTGGATGCTCTGTCTTCTTCACTGACTTTTGTAGATGTCCCTGCTCCTCAGAACTTGAGCTCTAAGCATCCATCTTTTCAATTATGTCTCCCTTCCTTACTTCATTCCTTCTTCTAGCCATGCTATTTGAAGTTCTCATCATGGACTTTCTTCTTGTGTTCCAACACTCATGGGATTTGTGGCCAAATCCACTAGAGTTGTAGCATCTCATAGTGTTACAGTGAACACCAATGTTTCCTACTTGATCACATCTCCAACACCTCATGGTGTTATAAAATCTTCCATTATATCTCCTTTCATAAGATCTACATTCAAAAGATTTATGACCACATCCATTACATGAATAACAATTCCCATGAAAAATACTTTCATACCTTTTCTTTGGTGTCCCAATAATAGCTTCTTGATGTCTTCCTTGCTTTTTTCTTTTGAAATTTTCTTTTCCTTGTGTATATGGTTGGTTTGCAACATTGTCTTCCTTCTTTGATGGATTTACCTCATGATTCTTTGAGGTGCTTACTTCAGCATGTGTATCTTCTCCTTTGTATCCAAGACCTGATTTATCATATGGTTATCTTTGACTTTCTAAGATCTCATCCAATATTAGTGAGCTATTCAATAATTTGTTTGAATTCTCTACCTTCTTTCTAAGGTCAACAATTTCATCTTCTAGCTTACAACATGACTCTTCCTTTTCATTCATTTGATTCTTCAATAGTTCCTCTATTATTTTGGATTCTTCAATTTGGGTCTTGAGATGGACAATAATTTCAAAACTTTTTCTAATCTCATCATATACCTTCACATTTTCTTTTTCATTCTTTAGTATTGTTATTTCTTCTTTCTTTTCTTCTAGTTGAGTCTTATTGTTGTCTTTGAGAATTTCCTTTAACATCAAGATGTACCTTTGACTCCTCCTAAGAAACTTTTTAGTGTTATCCAAAATATAGTTATAGTGTGTATAAAAATGATCACTTCTATATCTATATAAACCCTCTTCAATTTCCTTTTGAAGTTCTAATAGATTTTCTTCTATTCTTTCCATGGGATAACTATCATCAAACTTTACACAAACTGTTTCTAGATCATCTTCTTCACTTGAGAAAAGTTCAACATCATCACATTTTCAATCAATGAAATCAAGAGTCTTTGGAGATTATTTACCTTCATTTGAAGTATCTTCAATATCTTCCTTCTTGACAACATCATCACATGAATATTTTCCTTTAAAATCATCACATACACAATCAAGAGTTAGAGATTCTTTACCTTTGACAATCTTGACGGAGTGGTCTTCAAAATCTTCTTTCCTTTTTTGATATGTCTCCTCTAGCTTTAGCCATAGATCCTTGGTGGAAGTGCATTGTCCCATGCTCTCTTTGATAGGGCTTGAAAGTCCACCAATAATGGTCTTGAGAGCCAATGCATCATTCTTCTTTCCTTCCCTTTTAGCTACAAAATTTGACTTCTTATTCAACGGAACTGATCCACCAATGGCTGCCTTCTAAATAGCTGCTCCCATTGTCTTCAAATACACTCTCATCTCTATTCTCCAAGTAAAATAGTTTTCCTCATCAAGGATTTGTATTTCATCATCCATTTGTGTCTCTATGGATCTCCTTCAATCTTTTTAAGGCTTGTAGTGAAGGCTCGCTCTGATACCAATTGTTGGACACACCTACTACCCTTAGAGGAGGGGGTGAAAGAGTGTGGGGATATTTTTCCCAAAACTTCCCTCTTACACAAAAAATCCTTAGTTAACATTCAAAATTTTCTCATTACTCATTTCTATCATTTATAATCATTTAGATGTTAATACATATCAACAACATATATCAACAACATATCATCAACAAATCATCTCCACAAGGAACACAAAGAACACAAGATGTATGCACAATTTTTCTTTTTATTATGGACTTCAATATGGTGGTTTTTCAGCAACAACTGAATAGAGTACAACTCTACAAGAGCACCAGCTCTATATGCAAGACTCATCTTACATTCTCATCACCAAATGAGATGAGGCAACACTCCTCAACAAATATCAATATGTCAACATAAACAAGTGCATCAACCATGCACCAACCTCTGCCAAACAACCTGTAATCAACCTGTACCATAAAAAATTGCATCCAACCATGTAACAAGTATATACCAATCATGTGTCAAATAATAATCAACAATTACTCATCAATATGTACCAACATCATCAACTATACACCTCATGTATGTACCAACTCATCAATTGCTTGTCTCAATCATGACTAGTTTAGGATTAGTCAACAACCCCAACTTGAAATAACAATAAATTTGTACCTGTAATGAATAAATATTTGAAACTGATATAAAATGTTCTTCTGTGTGTTTTATGCAATTCCTCCAGGTGGCACTACTTGGAACCTCTCAGAAAAGGTGTTATAGGAAACATGGTATACCTTGTTGAATTCTAGCTTATTCTAGAGAGCGACCTTGTAGAGCGGGGCCCGCACAAAATATTCATTGAATTGATATTAAACTATTAGAAAAAATACTAAATCCTATACCCTAACCAACACATTTAGTCTCATTGAATGTGGATCTGTTATGAAGACGTTATGATGTTTTTACCCGACACACATGTTTTTGACTAGTTTCAGGACTAGCCACAAACCTTATTTTCCACGGAGTGTAACTCCAAAAATACAATGAAACACAAGATGAATTTTTTACCACAAATAATTGGGTATGGTTTCTCAATGGAATAGAAATTTCATGGTCTGAATCATTATAGAAAAAAATTTATAGCGAAAATTGTGAGATGACCTGTAAATAACATACCTTAGAAAGAATCATCAAAAGAATTTATCCTCCCTTCAATTTCGACCCTCTTTTCTTCACCTTCCTTATGAAATTTCACTTGGATATCCTTGGTTACCTCAATCACCTATAGATATTCAATATTGTCAAGTGTTCCACACCAACAATTTTCAAGAAGCTCTCACAAAAAGCTCTCCATCAATACTCCAAAAGATATTCTCACAAGAAACTCTCCATTGATCCACAAAAAGGATGATCTACAAGAGACCATTTCTATCTTATTTATACTTTCATCCTCTAGGTCACTTAACCTATTTTCCTTATTTTAGGGTTAACCACTTTCCATAAATAGAAAGTTCTCCAATACTTTATCATTTAAATATTCCTTCTTGATTTTG
>ML789205.1:304586-335542 GCA_009831015.1 Picea engelmannii
TCTTCTTTTAGGTCACTTTGACTTCTTTGACCTTGGGGGCTTCAAGCCTTCATGTGGGGGTCCTTCATCTTCATAAGGCCATAACTCTCAAACCATGAGGAGTTATGTGACATTCCACATACCACCGGAAATGACATGACAAGCACTATCCATCTAGGATAATTTCACCAACAGTTTCCTTGATCTTCATCTCATTATTCCACATACAAGCATGGGTCCTCCAACCATTCTTCTAGGATAACTGAATCCGTAAAGCATCTTCCCATTAGGGCTTTCACCATAAGGGGACCACTTTGGAGTTCATCCATTTGTGCACCTTATCAATAATGATAAGACAATAATGAGTCATTTATACATTTTTCCAACAATGCATCATATACCAATGAAACCACATTGATCCATCTTCATCATGTATCAATGACAACTCAGTGATCCATCTTCATCATATTAATGAAAACTCATTGATCCATATTCACCTATGCATTCTCATAAAAGAAAAGACATATTATATTACATCAATCATCAATTAATAAATCTTTTGACATCAATCAATCACTTGACATCAATCAATCAAACCATTGGCCTCAATGACAACATGATCCAACAAAACAATTATACATTGAAGGGCCCATATGGTACAAAACCCTTACTTATTCCAGTTTGTTAAACAAAGGAAGAGGGACTTACCAAAGGTGAGTTATATTGAGCATCTGTTACCCTCCTCGATCTCATTAAACTAAAAAGAGGTACTCGTCTATCTGGATGGGGGGGGAATTAAAAGAAACAAGCCAAACAGTTTTTGAGAATATTACTAGTAACCTTACAGTCGCCCTTGAACACAACATTTTATCTTTGCATACATTTTTAATCCGCTAAACCTCTGCACTGAACCAATCCTCTGAGTTTATTTACTCCTTTGGGTCACCCAATGAAAGTCACAGTGTCCACTACATCATCATGTTTTGGTCCATGTCATGTTTTTGCTATTGTGCCTCAGTGTTCAATGGAAGCACCTACCTCGAGAGTCAGCCATCAAAAATATCTTGTTTCAATACCGGTGTCAGTCCATGTTCATTTGATCCACCAATTTACATCTCTTTGTTCGTTTCATGTCATTGATGGGGGATACATCAAGGCCCTCCTTCTACGAGTCTATTCCTATCGATTTCATCACATTATCCAAGAACTAGATTTAGAAACTAGTTAGTACCTTAGGACCTACATGCCTCCTCGCATATGACAATGGGTTTGCATCATTGACCTCTGATCAGATGATTCTATGGATGCTCGAATTCAACTCATCTATTCACATTCGTTGAAATGTACTAGAGTACCTTGGGAATCATTAACATCAATGGTGATCTCCCTCGGACTTGTTAACGGTTTACCTCATTGACCGATAATCAAGTGGTTTCTACCATGTTCGACGTCAGGACATCTATTCAAACGGTTAGTTTCATACTACATCAGGATTGGTAAGAAGACCCTGGGTTGAGTCATCACTCTTATATATACTTTTCCCAGGTTGCAACGGAGTTTCTTTTGACAATGACACATATACTGTCACATAGATCCACTTTGTATTGGCCTATGTCTATGTCTTGTCGTCTTGTATATCCACTATGTATTATTGATGGCTATGATTAGTTTAGGTCATAAGAGTATATATCCACATTGTATCATCAGTGGTTATACATTTTTTTCAATATAATTATGGATCCGTAGTGTATTTTATGGATATCATAGCTTGAAAGTCTTTATCACTCAAGCATAGGTATGCCTGCCTTGGGTTTGAAACATGTCATAATATTTATTGGATGGTTGTGCGAAACTTCTATCAAGCTCTCTGAGTCTGTGCCCTTGCTTGAAAAATTCTACAAAGTACTTCAGTCATTAGTTCTCATCTTCTAACTTCGCACTTTGGGGGGAAATCTGGTACACGCCAAAATTAATCACTTCAATAGTGTCACAAGTGTCATCATTAAAAGTGTTGTGAGTGTTGCATCTTGTCCGCAAGTGTCGCATCTTGACCACAAGTGTCACAGGTGTAGAAAACATCATATTGCCATATTTCTTATGTCGTGCCTCTAATGACATCACAGGGACACTTAAGACACCCTCAAAGACTATTTTTAGGAAGATAAATCATTTGATGAAGAGTACAAAGCATTTTCCATGAAGAAAACCACTCAAAAATGATTTTTGGAAGGAAGCACTCCCCTACCCACTGTCACGGAGTGTCAAATCTCCCTAACCTTCTTTGGGAGAGTGTTGAATGCTCTGCACACCCTTTTGGGGGAGTGCTTCCCTTTCTGAGCGAATTTTGGTTTGTTGAGATAGATAAGGGAAGAATCCCCTCAATCTATGAAGTTGGTTGGATTCAAATTTGAGTTCAAGGAATGATCCTAGGGAAGATCCACAACTGAAGGAGAAGAATCCTCAACTTATCCCAAATATCTCTCAAGTGGTTGGGTCTCTCCAAGCCTATATAAGGATGCCTTCTCATGGTCAAAGGTACATTGATAGATCTTGAGAGAAGCACCTAACTTATGATCTCATAAGGAATGGAGGGAGACATTGTGAAGTATAAAACTTATGATCTCATAAGGGAGATATCATTGAAGCATCAAAATTTTGTGTGGATTATTTGAGAAAGGGTCTGGACAAAGGGAGCTTGGTGAAGCTGCTGCACTACATCCATGGTTGTAAGAACCACTTTTTTTTCATTAATATAAATTTATGCTTGGCCTGTTTCCTTTAAAGTTTGTGTACATTTCATGAACTTGTCTCTAGTAGATAGATCTGTTTTTGAGCTAGTCTCAGTAGAATAGGAAGTTTGTTGCATCTTTGTTTGTTCTATAGGACTTATTGAGGAGCTTGGGATCGAAGCTTAACTTGGACTGTGCGAGGACAAGCACCATTAAAAAGGTACATTTTTCTTCTTCCTTTTCATACATTAGCTTAATAAGATCTAAAAGGAATGTTAGTGTCCACAATAGCATTTTCTGTCTTGGTCATAGGGGTCTAGTATCCAAGAGAGAATCCACTTGTCTGCAAGCCAATTTATCTATAACAAATATCGCGTAACTCGTAGTTTCTCCAAGATCTCTTCTTTCTCTTTCTTCATTTTCTTCTTGAAATTTTTCGAGCCAATCCTCTGTTGTATATTCCAGTATTTGAAGTTGGGCTATCTCATCCTCCAAATCTACGGTTTCTGATGATGAGGGCATAGTAGGAACTATGTGTCTCAATTGAATGGCTAATTGTATTTCCTTTAGTTCCTTCTCAACTCTTGCATAAAACTCTTCTTGCTTCACACCATATCTATGAAAGAGGTCCTCAGACACATCCTCCATTTCTCCACAGACTAGGCCAATCTCATCCTTCGTGAGTGTGGCCTCCATTTGGGGCTTACTAGCAAGGGTTTTCTTTCTAGCCTAGATTTTCTATGGATAGACCTTCCTTTTATTTGATGCTTCTGTCTCAGTAGGGGGATCATTTGGTGGTGTAGCTTTACCTTCTCCTTGGTTTTCTCCTTCTTCTTGATTTACTCCATCTCCTCCTCCTCCTGTGGGTGAACCAGGTCCATTTTCTTATGAGGCATTGTCTTCCTCATAAGTCTATACATCCTGGACTTCCTCTTTTTTCTTCTTCTTATTCACACTTTTTTGTCCAACGTGCTTGACCCGAGTGACCAAGGGGCTTCCTATGATACCAGGGTCGAAGATTTCTTCATCATAAACCAGTACGAGGAATGTTTTTGGCCACACCTTTGTTATATCCACCATGTCTTCATCGGTCAACTTGCAATAGGACTGCAATTCCTCCTTTCTCTCATCCTTGCGTGCAATTATATAGAAAAAATGTTGATCTACATGAAACTTGGCTAATGGTCTATACTGGTGCAAGGTTCATGGTGTAATGTGAGGGAATGATTCAATGGAAACCTTTAGTTGCTGATAGTAGGCGTGGAATATTACATTCGACTGCCACTGCTTGGACATGTCATTCATGTACCATAAGGTGGAGAACCTCGTGGCCAACAACTACGACGATTCAATCTATGGGAAGGTAGCTCCTTACAACATTTTCCAAGAAACAAATGCGATCAACACCAACAACCAAATGAAATGGAATTCATACCCTTGATCTTGCACTTCGTAGTAGTCTTTCTCAAGATCGTTGACGAGGAAACTCGCCCAATTCATTTGCATCCCCTCTACACATTTCCCTATGAGGTACACCAAGATCCCGATGACCTACGTAGTGTGGTTCTTTCTAACAATCTTGCCAGCTATAAGTTGGCAAGCTAGGTGCATTGCGCCATATTGGATAGAGGATACCTTATAGCCTTGCTTCCCCTTCTCAACTTTGTTGTAGGCCTCCTTAAAGCATTGTTCCAGGGAGCGATCTGAAGCTTTCCTTGGGTAGAACTGTTGAGGGTCAGGTCCCTGCTTGCTTAGTCCTATGATCAGGTGGATCAACATCGGATCCATAGTAATGTGCTTGTCGAGCCACATGTCTCCTCCATGATAAAAAGACAAGAGGATTTTAACACAAGCGTTAACCTCCTAATGTCTGCCAAAAAGAGGGATCTTCACTATGTTCAATATCATGGACTGCATGAGCTCCTTTATCCAAACCTGGGAGACTATGCAAGCCTTCTTCCTAGTCATTTTCATCAGGCATCTATGTGGTGTGAGCATCAAATAGTTCTTTCTGCCTTGAATGTTGAAATCATTGTTCTTTAAGGATGGGATCTATCCCAACTGGCTTCCAACTACGAGTATCCCCTTCGGTATGTATGCGGTGATCAGTATGTACTCGAAGTATCATGGAAGTCTATCATAGTTTACCACGCTAGCCAAAGGTGGGATATAATCTAACAAGATTGATGGGATCTGCTTCGTGTTAGCCATATCGTCACGATGCTCACTTCACTTCTCATTCGCGGGGTTAGCATGGCTAGAGCATCGTGTGTTCGAAGGGGATTCCTTTAGTTCCCTGGTAAATGATGCCTGCACACATTTAGACATACCTATATCATCCATATACTTCCTAACAACCTTCTTGATGGACTTCTCTAACTCAGCCTGCGCATCCAACATTCTTTCTCTTAAATGGATAGATTGAGGTATGCAAACGGATAGATGGGGTAAGTAAACAAATGGTGATGTCTAAGTTCTAAAATAATAGTTTGACACAAAATCATTTCTCTGTTAGCAAATTTAATCACGGATGGAGAAAAGTGGTCCCAGCGCAAATTCAGACAGGTAAAATAAGCGAGCATTGTAGCGGATTCTTCCAACTAGCACTACTTCTTCCATCAATGCGAATCTGTCTGTTATGGTATGGTATCAATGTCCCAAACATGGTCTGTTCAACCATAAATGTGTTTCCTAGCCATTTGGAGCATCATTCTAATGGTTGGCGCACCTCCAATGGTCATATAGCTTCACGGAGGCGAAGTCCCATTCTGTGTGGTTCTGTTGTTCCGACGAGGTTCAAATTCTACAAACCTGCCTCTTGCAAAGTCTTCTCTGTAAATTTTTCTAGCTTTTATAACTTGGATTTATTCTTACTGATCCTTCTTTCCTTCTTTCCTATTATCTGAGTCTCTCTAACTATTTCTAGATTTCTCTTCCCATTCTTATTCTTATTTTCTCCTATCATAGTGACTTTGCATTGTTGATGTACTCTTAAAGGGTTCGAAGTTAATATATCTTCCCTTACTAATTTCTAGGTGGATATACTTTCTTCTTGCATGGATAGTTCCTTCAAACCTTCTTGTGCTACGGCAACTAATTCTCTTGCCTTCCACTACTTCAACTTATCCTCTTGTTCTTCTATCAGTTGGTCTACTTTTCTAGCTATGAAGTCCCTTAGTTCTTTCTTTTTCTTTTCTGTAGCTTCTTCCTCTACATTCCTTCTGATCTAATCCTTATCGATCCAAGTATTTCCTAACAAAAGAGGAAAAGGGGCATAGTTCTCAACAAACCCAATAACTTCAAATTACTCTTATGTTGATATTCCATGAATAATAATAGGTACATTAGTAGATCTTCCACATAGGGTTATCATCTTCCCTTTGAACAATCCTATCCTTCCCAATGAATGTACTATAGTAGGCTTTCCCAAAATTTCCCAAGTGCTTTCTATCATAATATTCACTTATGTTTCCTCATCCAAGACACAGTCTATGTCAAAGTCTCCTATTCTTGTATCTATGCATTGTTTTTCTTTCAATATCTCTGATAAACTGACATCTGTGTGATCATTCATTGCTTATTTTAACTGTACTAATGTAGCTTGAACTTCCTCTGATTATTTCTCTTGATGATTCTCTAATATGCTCTTATTCTTTTGACTCATGTTCATTTGTTCAACTTTAGCAATCATTCTTGGACAATCCTCAACTTCATGACCAACAGTTTTACAACAAAGACAAATAGGACCTATACCATGGAATTCCTTAGCAATATGTCATTGTCTTCTATAGTTATAACATAATGTCAATCCTCTCTTTCTCTTGTAAGTTCCCCAAATTCTCTCGTACTGCCCACTAGGATCACAGTGTTGGACCTGCAATCTCCAAAAATTCTTTCTAGGTTCCTGCATCCACTTATTAGTCCAAAAATTATTTCTATGCATAGGAATAACATATCTTTCTCTAGTTCTATCAATTTTATTCAGATCAAATCTTTCTTCGAACTGTACCCTAGCTTTCAAACTAGGACAAAATCTATCAAACATACCTAGATCCATGCTTTTGAAACAAAACTTTTCACTTTACTTACTCTTATTAAACACAAAGATTTAAGATCTTACCTCCTTTCTTCAGATCGAATCTCTTTCTTAGTAAATGGTTTCACAAGTCAAGTAGATTACTTCGCACTACAGCAACAAATCTATGCACACAGATTTTCTTTTCATTTAATTCAGTTCCCAGCAATAATAGCTTGAGGTCTCGACAACAAAACCATTTGTTGTCACAGGGGAAGACCCAGGGTTCAATGCTTCGACAGCGCACCAGCAAACCCCTAACTACTGACCCTTTCAAAAACACCTACGAAGAAGGCGAAGTCTCACCAGAGGTAGATACAAAGGGGGATTATAGGAATCAAGTGTCTGTAGCCAAGTTGGGACACATATCTGTGATTACAACACTTCAAAGAGTACTTAGGAACAACATTCATTAATATATTATCCTTATTCACATCGCATATCACACCCTAAGTACAATTCAGCATAGTAATACTAGATATTAAGCACTCTAACCATCTAGCACATAGAATTGAATCAGATCAAGCATTCACCAATAAATAACTAATAATCCATAGATATATCTAACATTCATAACATTCAATGCACTAAATAGATTCATATCATAAACATCATATCACAAATAAACTCATCAAAAAAATATTTACGTGGTTCACCCCAGTGTGGGGCTACATCCACCAACTGCTTCTTCTTCTTTTATTCTGCTTCAATCTCTTACATTCATGTTCTCCTTTGCACTAAGCCACATAGCCAAGATTCACATTGGACATGTGATCTATGCACTAAGCACCAGATCCACCTTCGCAAAATCAGATCAAGACACAAAGGAAACTCACACAGATCATTACATATACAGTCTATTGCACGAAGCAACTCAGAGCCACTTGCACTTAGCTACATACACATCACTTATCTCTTGCACTTTATCCCATCACTACATTGCTTGCACTAAGAACACTTTGCTACCTCTACATTTCATTTCTTCCTATATATACCCTATATATACCTTTACATCGCTTACAAAAAGGCCTAATCATAGGTAAAACCATGGGCCGACATCCAAAAACCCTAATGAAACCCTTGTTGGGTCCACAAAATAAGTGAGATCCCGCAATCTCAGCTCCGCACTCCATCTTGGACCAGTCTATCAAAGTCCAAAAGTGGTCAAACTCAACCAATGTTTCCTCAAAACTTGGTCGAGGGCCATTCGATGTCTTTAGGTGGCATATTTCTAGGGCCATCCATGAATAATGTGGCCGAATATAGCGTCGTTATAGAACTTTTGTGCGATGCCATTTCACATGGTATTCGTTCTTTGGAGGTTCTCTTGGATTCCTAGTTAGTAGTAGGTTAGTTGAACGACAGTTACCGTATGCATGAACCTATGTTACTCTGACGATTCCTATGGGTATGCCTTTTAGAATGACAATTTTATTTTATTACTTATCATCACATACCTAGGAGTTCTAATTATGTATCTGATGCATATGCTAATTTCATTTTAGATTGGCATTTGTCACATAACTAAATCAAAGAAAACATTCTCATCAATGTACACATTGTAACATAAGTAAAGCCGAAGAACCATGTTTTTATATATATTTCAAAAAATATGATGTTTATAGTACAAAATTGGGGCTAACACCCTCAATACACATATACATCTGAAAATACAAAATCCATGACATATACGCCTGTGGCGCTGGATGTGTGTCATGATAACAAACTATGATGTTTGCAAGACGACGAAAGAGTTGCACCCAAGCTATGGGAACACCTACCACCTGTCACTGCATATCCTCCGATAGATCCTCAACCTGAACCATCAGAACCCTTTATGTCAAACGAGATAGGTTTCCCTGCACATTTTGAAGGACTCTCTCTACTTCTCCTCCCACCACCTCATCTCCTCGGTGCCTCCGACAATTTCATGGAAGCCCATCCGGCCATCATGGACCTATGTCTACATCACATACGTGTCTAATTAGTACTTAAACATCATCTAAAAAAACATTTGTTTTCCTATACAAAAATACAAAAAAAATGAAATATTTAAAAAACTTTGACATATATATGTCCCCACAGGCATTCCCTGGTGTCAATGGAATGTCTGAGTCCCCTCTGAAGTCGATCCCTGCATAGGGGTAGTCATCCAAAGAAATGATCTATTGTCACCACTAGTAAAACAAATCATCGTTGTAGGGTGTGGGAACCCTACCTCCCCTCTGTCATCTCATCACCTCAGTCCACCATGCCATGGATGGATCATGAGGTTCTCACATAATGATCTCCACTCTAGGTCCCAAACTTAGAACCTGCTCGAAGAAAAATATTCACAAGATGTAAGAAAACCCAAAGTTCCTTTTACCACCATGTTTGTATTATATCAACTAGCTCTTCATGTTAGCCAGTACTGAGGTCCACCATTCGTACACCGTGGGTCTCAAGCACTCTATGTAGTAGAACATAAGTGGCCTCGATGTTGAAGGAAAATCTCCCTGCGGACAGGTAGATCTCCTCTTGAGAGCTAGACTCTTAACTCTTAAGACCAAAGATGCTTATCATGGACACTGACTTCCTTTTAGATCTAGATAAACTAATGTGTGCAGAGGAAGGGGAAAAGAAGTACCTTTTACCGGTGTTTGTCCCTCCACGATCAGAGTTGAGCTCCAATCTTTCGCTCCTCGATAAGCTCTGTAGAAAAACAAAAGTACAACCACTTCCTACTCTACTGATATTATTTTGAAGAAGATCTATCTATTAGAGACAAGTTCATGTGAGATTAAGCACAAACTAGAAAGAAATAGGCCAAGCATATTATATTGATGAAGGAAACTTACAACCGTAGATGCGAGTGCAACAACTTCATCAAGTCCTCTTTGTCTAACCCTTACTCAAAAGACCAACGATCATAATGACAATAACTTCACTGATTATTCTCCTCCACTTCACTGTGTGTTTCCTATGAGATCATAGGTTTCATGCCTCCAATCATTCTCCCTTTTCACCATAAGAAAGCCTGCTTATATAGGCTTTGAGAGGCCCAACTACTTGAGATATATTTAGGGTAAGTTGAGGATTTTCCTCCTTCAATTAGGGATATTCCCTAATATCATGGCTTGACCAAGGATTTGAATCCAACTACCTTCAAAGATTGAAGATATATTTTCCCCATTCTTCTCAACAAACCAACTGTTGCCCAGAATAGGTAGCGCTCTCTCAAAAGGGAAATCAGAGCGTTATAATGCTCCCTAGTAATGTATAGGGGGGCGCCAGCACTCCTGAGAGTAGAAGTGCTCCTCCAAAAGGGTAGATGAGTGTTATAATTCTTTCAGATAGTCTATAGGGGGGTGCTAGGACTCCTGAGAGAGGTATAGGGGAGCACTCTCCTCTAAAAACTCAATTTTTGTGGTTCTTTCAAATGGGAAGAGGTTCATAAACCCAGTTAACCTTTCCTCTTCTTCCAAATAAAATGTTTGAGGTGTTTCAAGTGTCTTTCTGATGTCGTTATAGGTATGACATAGGCATTATGGTAGTATTATTTTCTTAACACTTGTGACACTTGTGAGCAAAATGAGACACTTGTGACACTTGTAATGACGACACTTGCGACACTATTGAAGTGAGTAATTTCGATGTGTAATAGATTGCCCCCCAAAGTATGAAGTTAGAAGAAGAGAACTGATAACTGAAATGCTTTGTAGAATTTCAAGAAAGGGTATAGATGTAGAGAACATGAGAGAAGCTGCACACAAACATCCAACAAATATTATGACATGTTTCAAACCCCAGGCAGACACACCTATGCTCGGGTGATAAAGACTTGCAAGATATGGCCGCTATAAAATACACTACGGATCCATAATCATATTGATAAAAGGTATAGCCACTGAGGATACAGTGTGGATCTATACTCCTATGACATGAACTGATTGTAGACATGAGGAATACACAGTGGATCTATGAGATGACAAGAAATAGCCACAACCAATACAAAATGGATCTATGTAACAATATATGTGTCATTGTTCAAGAGAAACTCCTTCGCAACCTGGGTAAAGTACATATCAGAGTGATCACTCAACCCAGAGTCTTCTTACCAATCTTAATGTAGTATGAATCTAACAATGTGAATAGATGTCCTGATTTCGAACATGGAAAAAACCACTTGATTACCGATCAATGATATAAACCGTTAACAAGCATGAGGGAGATCACCATTGATGTCAATGATTCCCAAGGTACTCTAGTACATTCCAATGAATGTGAATGGATGAGATGAAGTTGAACATCCGTTGAATCATTTGATCAGAGGTCAATGATATAAACCCACTGTTGAATGTGAGGAGGCATTCCATTGAGGCATGCAGGTCCCAAAGTACTAACTGGTTTCTAAGTCTAGTCCCTGGATAATGTGTTGAAGTCGACAGGAATAGACTTGTCGAAGGAGGGCCTTGATGTATCCCCCATCAATGACATGAAACAGACACAGAGATGTAATTGGTAGATCAAATGAACATGGACTAACATAGGTATTGAGAAAATATATTTGTGATGGCTGCCTCTCGAGGAAGATACTTCCCTTGAACACTGAGGCACAATAGCAAAAACATGACATGGACCAAAACACAATGATGCAATGGATACTGTGAATTTCGTCGGGTGACCCAAAGGAGTAAGAAAAACTTAGAGGATTGGTTCAGTGTAGAGGTTCAATGGATTAATATGTGTGCAAATACAAAGTGTCGTGTTCAAGGGTGACTCTAATAGTTACTTGGTAATGTTCTCAAAAAACTACTTGGCTTGCTTCCTTCAATTTTTCCCCAATCCTGATAGATGAGTACCTCTTTTTAATTTAACGAGCTTGAGGAGGTTAACACATGCTCGATATGACTCACCTTCGGTAAGTTGATATGACGAATTAGAAGAAGTAAGAGTTTGGTCCCGTATGGGCCTATCGATGTTTGTTTAACGAGTCCAAAGATAGAAAACTCGAAGGTTTTTCATGATTATAGAGTCTAAAAAAAACACTTAAAAGAGAACTCTCTCAGTTCCTTTTTCATAAAGTAGTCTGATGAGACCGAAAAAGAGATAAACTATCACTCAACAAACATTTTCTTCAAATACTTTAACGAGTGTGAAGAGAACAAGGTCACTCGAAAATCTTTTAATCTTTAGAGAGTCTGAAAAGAACTTAAAGACGACTCCAATGTTGTCCTTTTTCGTAATGTTAGTCTCGCAAGGCCGAAAAAGAGATAGATTATCACTCGAAAGATGCCCTTTCAAACCTTTTAATGAGTGTGAAAGGAAGCAAGATCACTTGGCAATCTTTTCATGTTTAGAGAGTCTGAAAAGATCTTAAAGGAGACTCCAGGGGGTTCCTTTTTTGTGTATCCATACAGGTCCAAAAAAGAGATAAAATTCTATTAGATGCATTCTCATGTATTTTTGAGAACGAGAAAGAAAAAAGACTAAGCTCAGTATGCCCCCAGCATGAAAGCTAGTGGCTTAACTCCATAATGATCATCAAAGGCTGGAGGCATGCCCTCGAAGCTTCAATTCATTCACCAACTTTGAGGTTGTCACCAATTTCTCTAGTAGATGAGAAAAAGGAGAAGGGTGGATGAAAAGAAGGTTCAAGAGAGGTGACTGCTTCATTTTTTAATGAGCTTGACATAGGAAAATAACTATGCTTAGGGCCTCTATTTCATTTTTTAACGAGATTTCCATAGATAATAAAAATTATGATCGTGGTTTCTTCCTGATCATGTATTCCGAAAGGATAACGCTCTGGAAGGATACCATGTCAAGGGAAAAAAATCAGTCATGGCTTCTAAGAGATCTTCACTGGATGGAAGATAATCACTTGGGAAGGAACACATGTCGAGGGTCGTGATAGGAGTAAGGAGATCAGGCTCCAATAACCCTACCGAAGAAATTACCATGTCTACTACTAGATCCAAATCATCAAAAGTTGAAAGCATGGGAGATGATAGAAAATTGACATCAGGAGGGGAGATAGATTGTATATATGCCTGAATTTCTTCACGAGGGAGAAGAAAAGAGGATTGGTGATGGTTATTATCCCAAGGTAACTTGTTAATGTGAAGCATCTTCAGAATAGATTCATCCGAAGGAATAGTTGGGGAAATGTAGTCGATCGCAGACGAAAAGGAACTCAACTATGATTGCATCGAGGAAACGTCAGGTGCCAATGGATGTTGGTCATCTAACGAGGAATAAATGGATTGGATAGAAACGTATGATGTTTTAGCTGGACTAAGTGGCACGGTGTCACCTAGTGCATCGAATTCCAACAGACAAGGTACAATCCAAAATTTAGATGATTCCAAAGATTTATAAGCCGCAGTCAAAATCATATTGACGGTGGCAATATGATGTGTAGTCGATGGAAGTGGTGTAGGGAAGGTACCCATGAGGCTAGAATATTTTAGTAAGCCAACACCAACACTTTCATACGTGATCTTGTGGTCTCCCAAGAAAGGAATATTGTTGGTAGCGGGAATGCGAGCATCGGTCGTGCAGAAATCCAACTGATCAATAGTGACAATTTTTCCCTGATGAGGAAATTGGACACATCGAAAAACTGACGAGGCAATGGAAGTCATAGCATAAAACCAACTTCCTCCAAGTAACAAGTTGTAATCGAGGGGAGCATCAACCACCTCAACATCAACAGTAACAGTTTTGCCACCCAATTGGATGGCTAGGGACTGTAAATGCCCATGGGGATGAAAACCTCGCCCATCGAAGGCGCATAACATCGTTGGGGATTTGTTGAGTGCTAGTGATTTTAAACCTTTCCAACACACCAAAGACATGACACAAGTTAAGGCTCCCTCATCCAGAATAGTTCGGTGGATTTGTTGATTGTGAACAACAACATCAACTTGGAAAGAAAGTTGGTGGAAGAGTCGAGATGCATAATTATCTAGGTTAAACATGATATGGTTGGACGACTCAGGATCAACAGTGCCAAGAGCGGCCAAGAGAATTCTACGTTGACTGGGGAAGTGTTGTAGAACTTCTAACGTAGACATAGCACATGGTGCTTGAGCCAAATCTTCAACAATGTTGTAGTTCTGGGTGGCATGTGAACTAGGATTAAAGGTAGCTTTATGTATAGTGCTCTTAGGAGGGCGTAAGATAGAGTCAAACATGGGTTTCTCAATCTGAAGTGGTCCAGACGGAGGATTAACTGATGGAAGACTAACAGAGGACGATGAAGGATCCGGTAAAGTACTGGTACCGTTAATGTATTTTCCTTTATCAGGGTTTCCTAGTGTGTTGTATGTCTTAGAGAGAGTGGTCAAATTGATCCCATTAAACATATAAATATGTGCACTCAATGAGGCCTCAAGATTAGGATGGCTAGAACTGACCCAGGAGAGGGAGTTTTAGCAACCATGGATTGCTGCTGTGGAAAAGGTTGAGTAAGCATAGAAGGTTGTGACTTTCCTTGGAAAATTTTGGCCACTTCATTGTGAAGTGGATAGTCTCGAGTGTAGTGATCGTCACCACAAATGATACACAGGAATTTCAACTTCCGTTGTGGTTGCTTTTCAGTAGTAGGTGTTTGATTTTTGGGTTGTTCATTATTATTTTTTGATTTGTTCTTTGTCTTCTTCTTACCTCCAGATTGTTGTGAAGGGGTAGATTGAACTGCATTCACCTCAGAGATATGAGTTTGGGGAGAGGTAGAGGAGAGTGTGGTCGATTGGGAAAAATATTGAGTTTTGATGGAACCGATAACACCATCCACATGAGATGAGGATGATGGTTTAGATGGATCGGTATTAGCTTGAGCAAAATTTGGAAGAAAATCATACAAAGTACCAGATTGGGAATATACCAAATCTAAATACTAAGCCCGAGCGATGGCTTTCTCCTCTGTGACCGCACCACCCATAGCGACATTGCGAGCGATTGGGGGTAACAGTGATTTAGTAAACCATTCCGCCAATAGTATGTCAGGAATGAGTGCCTTGATCATCCTTCGTCGTTGCCTCCACTCATGAATATGGTCAGAGATATGCACAGAGTTGGTTTGATAAAGGGAGGTCAAGAGTTTAGTACCCATCTCGTAGAAAATAGGCAATTGAAAGTGCGTGAGGAAAGACATGGAAAGGGAATTGCAATCATGAAAAGAAGCACGTAGTAGTTTAATATACCACTTTGTTGTTGAACATGTAAGTCTTCTCTGGAAAAGACTCAAACGTATCGAATCATACATGAGGGAGTTTGATGAACACCACAAAAGGAAAGTCATCACATGGTTTTTCGGATCTTCGCCAGGGTTTCCGTCAAATTTTGGAATATCAGAAGGAAATTTAGCTGGAATGATTGGCCAAACCAGTGAATGAGAAATAGGATCATTAGTTAACCAAGACAAGTCTGGGAGATCCAGAGTCGCAAGGAAAGGTAGTTGTCGGTTAATTTGTGAATGATACTGGTGTGGCATAGGAACACCAGTAGGACCATAAACTAGGTTCAATGGATAGTTGTAACCAGTAGGTCCTCCTACATATGGTTGTTGATGGCCGGGATAAACACAATTCGATGATGGATGAGAAACATTGGCATAACCCGGTGGGTTCTGAACATTATAGGCCGGGCAATTTATTTGACCATGAGGAGGATAAACATTTTTCCCTTGAGAATGGTAAAGAGTAGTTCCCAGAGGTGGATACACATTGGACCCATGAGGAGGATAAGACTGTGGTCCCAGAGAACTCCAGGTGGTGTTTGGTATTCTGCCCAGATAAGATTGTCCGTAAGATGTTTCGAAAGGGATAAGATTGGATACTCCTCCTAGTGGGTTATTATACAAGTGCCCCCCAAAGTGGGGTTGAGTAAAAGTGCCTCCTGAAGATACTCCCTAGGATTGTGAAGGGTTTCCAACAAATGAGGGTTTCCCCCCTACCAGTGGTGGATTTATGACTGGGATATGACTGGAAAACGGAGGTTGCCCTCCAAGAGGAGCATGAAAAGGGGGATGTCCCCCGTAAGGGGTAGGCCCTCCATGGAAAGGTAGTCCTCCAGGAGGAAAAGGTTCGTTGGATTGTGGTTTCCCTCTAGCCAGTTGTGTTTGGCCAGCAGGGGTCTGCGTTCTTGGGTGAGAAAATGTCCCAGCAGGATCATGTGGAGCTATAGAGTAAAATCTTGTAGAAATGGGGGTAGAGATTGAAGTGCTTTGGGGATGAGTAGAGGTGATGAGTCCAACATTAGGATGGACTTGTGTTGGTGTAGTAGTAGGGTTAATAACCTGATCGACTGGGTGATTTGTGGTTTGACTAGATGGTCCTGTTTCACTAGGAGAGTCATGAGGTTGAAAGGGTTGTCAAAAGGATTTGAAATGTTCATAGAGATCGCGTCCCGATGAAGTCCTCCATACAGAATGAGTAGGTGCGGGATTGGTATCTACTATGGTGCTAGGACGAACAAGAGTCCTATACTCGTCACCAAAGATTGGTTCTGTGGATCCCATATATGTTTTAGTAAAAGTCCTCTCCAGTAATCCTGGGATATCTTCGTCTATGACATTCCCAAGGGAGTCTAAATGAACCAAAAGTGGTTCGAGAGGAGTTACCGACATAGATGTAGTGGGATTTTCAGCCATGACCAAAGCTCCTTCTGAGTTATCTAATGGAGGAGCAATAACACTTCCAGCATTGGATTGATTTTCTACCTCTCTACGGTAGTTGTCTTCTGGTGGGTTAGGAGGTAAGGGTTGATAGCCTTCCATAGGTAGCCCTTGCATCCTACGTGATCAGTGAAGACCTTTATCATCTACGGGATTAATTGTGGAGAATAACAGAACACACTAAAAATCTAGGGCCAACTAACAAAAAGAAACAACACGCGCTAATAAAATATAGGAATTAACCAAGAAAACAAAACTTCTCTCAATGATCGTACTAGCTAGTGATGAAATCCAACGCCGTGTAATCATGTCAAGAAGGGGCTAGGAAATGGTGGGATAGTTACAATGGCGACCTTCTAAATGGACTTTCACCTTGGTGCAAGCTTCCACACAGTAAGTGTGGATTTACCCTCCAAGGAGCTTGAGTGAGTTTGACCAATGTCTGTTCCAGGTACAGTGAGACTTCCCTTCACCGTCACCTTGTGTAAGTACCTAAAGATTATGGAAACTAAAGACACCAATTTGGAGTGAGTCCCTGGGTGGGTACATTCGACAGTCTGATCTAAAATGTATGGGTAGGATAACAAGTCCGAAATCAACTCGAGAGGCTTCCACACATAATCATCGGTATACCTTCAAGTGACCCCCAATATACGATCCGACCACTACAAATAGTTGAACCACAGAGGGATAATATCCATAATTTGCCCGAATGCGACCTCATGCATAACCCCTGTGTGAGAGGGGGATCCTAGAAAACCAATACGACAATTGGATTTGACTCTCCCTAGCTCAGGATGCTAATGTTTTTTTTGAAAACTTTGGAGAGTTGTACTCGCAGCCTAATCCAAAGTGCTAACCCTAGTCTACTGTTGGTGGAAGATCCTAAAAACAAAAATGTTCTAGATAATTTTTAATTAGCGTTCATTTTACAACTATTCTTTACTCAAAGGGTGTATGAAACTGAAACTGATGGAATGAGGGCTCAATTCCCAAAAAAATGCATGAAAGATGATAAGCAATTGTTTCTTTTCAATGAACACCTATTTAAGGGAAAAGGAAAGAGTCGTTTTCACTCTCAAACACTAATATGAAATGTCCTCAATCAATTAGTTCTCAATCGAATCCAATGCAATGCTAAAACATTTTCAAAAACACCTTCTAATATGCAAACCAATCACTAAGATGTATCTTTGTCATTTGTATGCGAATGATGATTAATTCAATGCAAAAAATTCTCCTTCTAATTACCCTTTCAGATCAAGGAGATTCGGACAAGCATGATCAGATTTTGCACACATGACACACACCCTCTTTCTATGATTGAAACAAGAAGCAAACAGAAAACAAAAGATAACAAAGAAAAATAAAAACATTCACACAAAAAGAGTTGTTTAAGGACAAAGACCTCAAAGAACCAAATAAGATGATTCACAGATTGCTGGTGCCCTTCACTAGAGTTCCCACTCAGTCGGATAGGAGAGACAAAAGTAGTGGATTGATTTCAAGCTCTCAACAACAGAAAAACTCAAAAATAAGGAAGAAGGCCACAAAATATGAACAAAAAGGTGCTTATTTCTCAGAAGGAGGGATGTCAAAGTTCAAAAGGAAGAAGAATTGAATCACAAAGAATCTCAACAAGTGAAAAAACACGGTCTAGACCTCAGAAAATGCAATTTTGGAAGGTATTTTTGCAAAGGAGAGGTTGGCGCTCTGGTGTAAGG
This sequence comes from Picea engelmannii, assembly GCA_009831015.1. NCBI lineage: Eukaryota > Viridiplantae > Streptophyta > Pinopsida > Pinales > Pinaceae > Picea > Picea engelmannii. The sequence goes on from ML789205.1 coordinate 322,758, forward strand.
GACACCAAAGCATTATAAAGCTTTGTATAATACTTCCAGGGAGTGCTGGCACTGGGCTAACATAGGCACAGGGGCACTAGGCTTAAAAACTTAGAAAATTGTCCAAAAACCCAAAATTTCAGTCAAATTTTGGCAATCAAGTTGAATGTGATAGGGTAAGGAGTCAATCAACATGTGAAATCAAACATATAGGGTGAAGAAGGTCTTAAAAATAACAAGGGGTAAGACAAGTTCTATGAGGAAAACCAAAACTAAAAGGTTTCGATTCGATCCCCAGCGGAGTCGCCAATTTCTGTTGAAGGAAAATCTCCTTATGGACAGGTAGATCTCCTCTTGATATCTAGACTCTTAACTCTTAAGACCAAAGATTCTTATTGTGGACACTGACTTCTGTTTAGATCTAGATAAACTAATGTGTGCAGAGGAAGGGGAAAAGAAGTACCTTTTACTGGTGTTTGTCCCTGCACGGTCTAAGTTGAGCTCCAATCTTTTGCTCCTCGATAAGCTCTGTAGACAAACAAAAGTACAACCACTTACTACTCTACTGAGATTAGTTTGAAGCAGATCTATATATTAGAGACAAGTTCATGTGATATTAAGCACAAACTATAAAGAAATAGGCCAAGCATATTATATTGATGAGAACAACAATGAAGGAAACTTACAACCATAGATGCGAGTGCAACAGATTCATCAAGTCCTTTTTGTGTAACCCTTGCTCAAAAGACCCATGATCAGAATGACAATAACTTCATTGATTATTCTCCTCCACTTCACTATGTGTTTCCTATGAGATCATAGGTTTCATGCCTCCAATCATTCTCCCTTTTCACCATAAGAAAGCCTGCTTATATAGGCTTGGAGAGGCCCAACTACTTGAGACATATTTAGGGTAAGTTGAGGATTTTCCTCCTTCAGTTAGGTATCTTCCCTAAGATCATGGCTTGACCAAGGATTCAAATCCAACTGCCTTCAAAGATTGAAGAGTTCTTTCCCCCATTCTTCTCAACAAACCAACTGTTGCCTAGAATAGGTAGCGCTCCCTCAAAAGGGCAATCAGAGTGTTATAACGCTCCCTAGTAATGTATAGGGGGGCACCAACACTCCTAAGAGTAGGAGCACTCCTCCAAAAGGGAAAATGAGTGTTATAATGCTCCCATATAGTCTATAGGGGGGCGTCAGGACTCCTGAGAGAGGTATAGGGGAGCGCTCTCCTCTAAAAACTCAATTTTTGTGGTTCTTTCAAATGGGAAGAGGTTCATAAACCTAGTTAACCTTTCCTCTTCCTCCAAATCAAATGTTTGAGGCGTTTCAAGTGTATTTCTGATGTTGTTATAGGTACAACATAGGAATTATGGAAGTATTCTTTTCTTGACACTTGTGACACTTGTGAGAAAAATGTGACACTTGCGACACTATTGAAGTGAGTAATTTCAATGTGTAACACTTGATTCCTAGTGAAATGAAGTTGATCCTTTGATCTGGGTCAAAATGAGGACAACAATATTGAGGCTTAGATTTTTTATCGCTCAGATGGGGAGTTTACTCCTGAACTTCTCAGCCCTTGCAATACAATGAGTGTCTATGTATTCTTCTATATTCATACAACTCCTAACTCCATGAAATTTGGGGTTGACCACCTCACCCCGACATGACAACCCATAAAGAAATAAATATCCTTGATTTCAATCCTTAATGATTTCCCATCAAGGTTGAAGCTCTTCGTGTTTGGATCCCAGTAATCCATGAGAAACTGTAGCAAGCTCACTTGGGCCCTCATCCCTTTGAGTGCCCAAAATGTATACAACCCACATATTTTCAAGACCATTTGGGCCCCCAAATCTCTTTCCACAACAACGTCTACCTCCTCATGTTCCCTTTTCCTCCACTCTAGCACCATCCTGCAAGAGAAACATCACTTTTTGAGTTATAAATCATCAAAAACATTGTTTACGGACCTATACGTGGGCTTCATCATTCAAATTCATGTATAGGGATGAGTATACGCTTTCTATATTTTAGACAGTCATGTATAATCATGCGTATACGTGACCCGATGAATGGTAGCACGTGTAAACCTAAACTTCTAATTTGCGCCCTAGATAACTTAAAAATTGAAACCTAAATACAAAATGTAATCCACTAGAAAGAAAGAGGAGGGGAAGAGGAATTACCTATTCCAAACGGTCGTTGATTCCGTCACTCGTAGCTACCACAATCACCAGTTGAAGATCAAAGGTAATTTGGTCCAAAATCCACTATTTGGGTAAAAAAGTAAAATGGTATAGAAAATTTGGTTTTTGTTACTATTTATAGAAAACATTTACCCACTTTGCATAGTTTCAGATAAAATTTTCACCTAATGGAAAAATACAGTAGTGGATTGAGTTTGTTTTTGTAGTTTTTGTCCACGGATTCGTGTGGGTTTCAGCGTTATGTCGACCGTTCGTAACTTCGGACAGGTTTTTTCACTACCCATCAAATAAGATAGGTATCCATTCCATCATGCACACCTACATCGTCCTATAATTTTCACTCATATGCCTTAGGTACAAACCCATTTTTTAGCGACACAAAACGTTTTATTTGTTACTAGACCTATTGTTATCAAATGGTAGAGACTTACCAAACATGGGTACCCTAGTTAGATCCTCTTCTTCATTTGGTGCCCATGCAGATATTTTTCCCATAGGACCGGGAAACTCTTATAGATGATACATGACTTTATGTTGAACCTCATTTCTCACTCATAAACATGATGACCTATACCTAGAGGAATCCTAAGCAAGTTTTATTTAAGCTCTTTTCCAAATCGTTTTCAAAAAGAAAAAAGATTGTCGAGTGAACTTGTCTCTTTCACAATCGTAAATTGGATTTGAAAGTGCATCTATTTGGTACAAGTTTATCCCTTTTTAAAACCAAGTAGACTAAGATTATGAAAAAGGGTATTTTTTGGTGTTAAGTTTTGATTGCTTCTCATTTCCTTGCTTGCAATATTGAGCCTATTTCCAGTTCTCTCTTTGTGTTATAGGTTGTTTGCCTAAGCCATTTTTGCATCCTCAACCAAGCAGAGCCTTGTTTATAACCTTCATAGATTGACACCCTATACCCAGGAGGGAACATTCCCCTGAGTGTCCATCTCCCACATGCACCTCCTTGCATTGAGCGTAGGTATGTTCCACTACTAGAACTAGGTTTTCTTACTTGCGACACTCGTTTCCTCATTTGTATCATAGCATTCATTTGACTATGAAAAAACAAAAAAAGATCAGCAAGAAGGGAGTATTATCTTTTATTGGTATTAGTCGTGTCACCTTTGAACATAGATTTTTTTTTTAGTCCACTTTTCATCATAATTTTGGGTTTAGCATGGTCTTAGGAAGCTGAGATCATTACAGAGAATTTACTCCTTTGACTAGTTACTCTTCTAGTCCCTATGGAGAGTTTGATCGATGCCTCCTACATCTCATGGTTTCATCATTGAGTTTATCCTACCAAATTTTTTCATATGTCTCATTCTCTTGTTCAAAGGATGTCTATCAACCTGTGTCAGCCATTCCTCATAAATCCTGACTTTGCATGTCGGCCATACCCTCAATTTGTTTCAGAATCACATGAAGTTGTAGTCCTATTATGCATCCTAGTCCTACTTTCCTCATTGGTAGGTAAACTTGAACCAAACCATCGACATTTCATCATTTGTCGTTGACTGGGTGGTTTCCCTTATGTTCAATGACAAGACATCTATTCACACATTAGGATTCATGCAGTGTCTTGGATGCCCTTAGCCTTATTGGTGGTTTCTTCGCCTAAGTCAGTAAGTTTCCTCATTTGCTACTATTCAGAGGGTCTTTTTCATGTACCTCTTACACCTGGCACACAGGAAAGACACACAGGTTCGTTGGTTCGTGAACATGTTCTTTGTCTTATTTCCTCCAAATCATCAAGATCCTACTTTGTACCTCATGCTGAATGATGAGAGATGCATTAATTCTCTCCTTTCAGCGATTTTCCTTCCATAGACTTCATTTCATCTATTCTGGAGATGATACCTAGAGTCCTATGAGTACCTAGAGGCTTGCAGTCATTAGTGGCAGGTTCTCTCACCATCGACAGTTGGGAATACATCAATGTCTCCTGATCGATGGATTGTTCAAGTGTTCAACCCTGACTCCTTTATTCACACTTGTAAGAATGTACTCGGTGCCTTGATACCTACTTTCATCATCGGTAGGTTGTCTCACATTTTTTAACAGTATACCTCAATGACCAATAATCAAACTAGGTCTCATTGTGTTCGATGTCAACTCCTTTATTCACATGATGTAGACTTGAACCTTTGGTAGTTTTTGTAGAATACTTGAAGACGTCAGTTTATAGTTGCATATTTCCTGAGTTGTTGTTATCTTTTCATTGGACCAGTACCTGTGTGACTTCAGTGATCATGGGAGATCGGATTGTACTCCATTGTATACAAATATCTTCAGATTGATTTTGAGACTGGTTTTACTAGACCTTGCTCAAGACTATAATCAAGGATGATTTTAAGGATGGAAATTTATTTTAAAATGTAGAAACCTTGGCGAATCTTAATAATCCTCCATATACCAACTATAAATGTTTGGTGATATTTTTGTAAAAATATTCAAATTTCTAAGGATTTTATATAGTTTGTATAAAATTTTGACGATTTTTGAGGTAAAATAATTTAATCCTATAGAATTTGGGCGAATCATTTTTAGAATAGCGAATATGTTTTTGGGAAAAACCATGGAAAATTATCCCATGAGTGAAATTTATCCCCTAAAATCATGCATTACTATAATAGCCTTTGGCATGTAACCACATTTGTATTTGCCTATTCCTGGATATTCGTTTGGTATATTTTCACATGGACCTGCAGTGTAATTCAAATTGGTAGCCATGTATGAAAAGTCAGTATAGATTGTAATGATTCTTCCAGCTGGGTCCCCATTACTCCACTTCTGGGTTTTTATAATGTATTTCGTCCATCATAGATAATCCTATCACCTCACACATTAGGGGGTGTCCATTATAGAAAGATTTTCCTCACCCCATGCAATATTACACAAAGGGCCTTTTTCCATTTCCCTATGCAGACTTGAAGTCCTTTTTTTTTAGCAAATCCCAGAGATAAAAACATAATTTTTCCACATATATGCGCCCTGCCTATATTACAACATGTGTATATGTAGGTTTCACCACTACATCCCATGTACATCCGGAAATGTGCCAAAAATTGAAAAATTGTGTTGGGTTTCCATATCACATCAGGAGATCAATGATCCTTGGCCTTCCATATAATGAAAAAATTCTGAATCAACCCTTCAATTCCACTTGAAGGATATAAATGGGCCAAATCTGAGTTATGGAAAAGAAGAGAAATAATTCAACTTTGAGAGAAATGTTACTTTGTATAAATTATTCACTTCACATTGAGTCTACATCCCTTTTTCCTTTAATTCTGAACACATTGTCCAACCCCCAAGTTCTTCCCTTATTGATTGATAACTTCATTGTCTCTCTTATATGAGCTTGCCTTTGTTGTAGGATTGAAGTGGTGGAGGCTCGGATGGAAGGAAATTAGTTTCTCGGTTCTGAAACGTGTCGACACGGAAGTTTGTAACTCATTCACTTTTGTTGGTTATATCTTAATAGAAATACTCTTTTCTCATCCAATTAATATCTCAAAAATATTTGAATTGTTATTCCATAGGCGTATCTTTTATGAATGTTGATGGATTATGCTATCAAATGTGCTAACATTATATATTATCACCATATTATTATGTTTCTTGGTTGTTGAGGACAAGTTGCAGGTATATTTCTTTGGGTCAACTGCTCAATGATGGACATCATCGAATGTCAGGACGAGGTAGGATTCTTATCTTATCTTGTTATCATATTTGTTTATATAGCACATTTGAGATTAGAGTTGATTTTTGCAGTCATTTCCGTGTGTTGTGGTTTACCCCTAGCCATAGAGAGATTTTCCTCGTAACACCATGACACCTCAGAATCGGGAACACATCTACCATGCTCTAGTTTAACAATCCATCTACAAATCAATTTTAGATGTACTTTTTCACCATTGATAACTTCCCCGACAATGGTGCCAAAATGTTAGTGTATTTAATTGTCTAATTAAATAAATATCTCCACACCCAAAAAATAAATTGTCAACCCAAGGAAGTCCTTTTATTTCAAATTTATCATGCAAGATATATGCAGGCACAATTTTCATTTGACATTGGTATGCAATGGAATCAAACTCTCATTGTAAGATAACTTACACTTGCTTGAATGAAAACACTCGTTAAAACATTTTTCACACTTACTCTATAATTAAAAAAAGTTATAAAAGAAAAACCATACTTGAATAAGTAAAGCACTCCAAACCTCACTCTTGTATTAATTGGAAACACACAGCTAAATCTTGAAATCACACTCACACCTGCTTGAAAAGTAACTCACTTGGTTTAAAATCAAACTACTTCACACTTACATAAATTGGAAACACTATGTTGAAACATGAATCTCTTTGGAATAAATAAACAAATTCACTCTTGCATAAATGAAAGGAGTAACAATGAAACAAAGTAACAACACTATATAAACTATGATCATGTAGTAGAAATACAACCTATATAAAGCACTAAAAAATTGATGTAAGTATAACAACAATATTGGATTATAATTATGAAATAAACACATAAACAATAATCGACAAGCTAAGAAGTCTACTTACTAATACATTTGTAGCAACCTTGTCAGAGAAGGGGACCCTTCCTTACTAACAGAGTGCTGGAAAAAACACATATCTCACACCACTGGCCTAAGAACTTAATCACAATGCTGCCACACTTTTATTAATTAGAATTCAAGAATTAAAAAATAACGGATGGACATATTGTATACAAACATAATGACTAAATATACTCTTGATTGAAGAGCTTATTTATACATCAAGCTAGTGAAACGATGATAAGATCAAATCCCCAAATCCCTTTGTAACATCCCTCTCTTGTGTACACCTGATTTGACTTATTCTTTGAGTACACTTGCGTGCAAGTGATCCAGTTCATTATATGATTGACTATTTCACTTATGTTTTATGATGATGTTGTGGATATGATGATAAATTATTTTCTTATATTGTATCGACAAGTGATATTGAATGGTTTTTCCTAAGTGTGCAGGAATCTACACCGATTGAGGATGTCGATGACATAGATGGACCTCCTTGGAATATGGATCGAGTCAGGGAGTAGACTATTATAGTTTGAGTGTTTTTGATATTGCATAAGCAACATATGACTGGTATATTATGATGTTGATTTTGGATCTCTGACATGTTTTGTTGATGGATGCAAGATGACGATAACTTGCTAACTAGACTCACATTTGAAGTAAAGGGGTCACGAACGAAAACCAAAGATATTGAGGGAGAGGTGTGGCAGAAACCATGCCATAGCCTATTAGCACTCTCATCCTGGCTCAAACTGCAAGTTAACGATTACCTATTTTTATAGGTCCACGATGCCATGAGGGCAGACTGTGATAGTCACTCATGATTATTATAAGGGACACGCAATAAGGCAGGGTCCTTATTCCTTAGAGGCCCTTAGTCTCCCACAAGGTCTTCTGACGTAGTTTTGAATCCAAAGATTAGACGTCTGCCAAAATCAGTCAAAAGACGAGTGGCACCTTTGGATCACATAGTGCATCTTAAAGGGGGCATCACATAATTGTAACATGAATAAAGGCGAGTTGCACCCTTGGAGCATGTAGTGTGTCTTGAAGGGCATGTCGCGATGTTTAAAAACAGGTGATTCAATGAACCTAGGTGCCTAGAAAACAATATCTTACCTTGACTTGGTCAATCTTAAATTAATTATGAATGAGTAAATTTTATTAAATTAGAACCTCTCCCTTAAAAAATTGCTAAGCCTAGTTGAATTTGAAGCCTAGGTCTAAGTAGGATAAGAATAATAAAACTTAATTAAACAATTAAAAAATGGGGGGGGATTAAGAAAAGAAAAAGGAAATATATATATAAATTTTAGAATTTAAAGGGGGATTAAATTATCTAAAGATGTAATTGTTGTCTTTGTGCAAAACTTGCTAAATTCGAACTTAGATTAAAAGGGGGAAATTTTAAATACAAAAGGAATTTGGAACATAGAAAATAATCTAGTCTAGAAAACTTTCCTAAAATGAACTCAACTAAACTTTAAGAAGGGTGTCATTCATTAAAGGAAATTGAGGGAATAAAGGGACGACAATGAGTGTTTTTAGGAATGCTTTTAGGTGGGTGAGGGAAATTGGCAATTTAATTAAATAAATTAAATGAATTTCTAGTGCAACTAAGGGATTGGGTGACAAGTGTATGGGGGAGAATATTTCCTAAATAATTATTAATAAAACTAATTTAATGTGAAAATGGAAAGGTCACTAAGAGGAAATCTATAAAAGAAATGGAAAAGAAGAGGAATGGATCACTTTTTGGCAAGCATAAGGTTATGCTGCCAATTTTTTCTTTACTAGAACTTTCTTGTGGGAGCTGAGATACCCAGCTCATATAGGAGTGGTAGCTTGACCTTGAGACGAAATTTGGGCACTACATTATTCTCCAGTTGTGTGCTTGGCCCCTTTTCAACTTGGGGGGATCAGGGGGGAGAAGAGTACCCCTAGCGTTGGTTGGGTGGTACCGGTGAGGTCTCAGTGGTTAGAAATCAAGTAGTTAGATGAAGTGCAAGCATAGGAAAACCACTCAGATTCTTTGCCCTTTGGTTGGTACACATGTATTCAAATTATTTGTAATTTACTTAAATGTTTTATATGTTAATTTATATGTTTATGAATTGAAATGGTTTTTGTATAGTTGGGCATGCTTGTTTTATTTGGTTGATAAAATATTTAAATGGATTTCCTTTCTGGACTAAAATTCATCCACTGTCTCCTTCTCATTTCCCCTGTTTCAATTTAGATGTTTGATCCTTGACTGTAATACCATCCTGCTGCATTGAGGAAAGGATATGGCTCTGTGCCCTCATACCCAGTTCAGTTTTTATTTGGTTATCCTTGTCCCAAGTAATTTTCTCTCAACCTCTCCCTTTTGTTTCTATGTCCATGCCTTCATCTCTGTGGTCTTGGCACTTTTCCTCTCGAAATATGACTGTTGTTTAATCACCCATGCGTTGTTGACTATTCCCAAGGCATTTCCATTTTTCTTTACTTCCTAGTACCCAATCGTGTGAGTGAATTGTGTGTCACCCTCCTCAGTATTTGGAGCAAATCATATAGAGCATTTTCCCAACGATTTCTATCCTCACACAGGCCTTGCATTGTTATCCCTTGTGCCAATCTCCCACTCACCCAAAATTTTGATTGATGTCTCTTCATGTCCATTGGGTGGTTTCTTATCACTCCTTTATCCTCTTCAAAGCTGAGGGTCATGCAGGTCATACCCTCATGAGTTTTCATTTTCTATTTGTGTTAATTCCAGCCATAAACCCTCTATGATGGGTCTTGTTCCACAGAAGTTGGGGAGCCTCACACTTCCTAGGATTGTAAATATCGATGTGTTCCATAGGTTGAGTGATGACTAAATTTACCACTCTGTTCATTGTGGACTCATTTTTGGTTGGTAGAAAACAATCCCATAATTTGAGTGGTTAGATTCTGTGTACTTCTTGATCCTTGTGGTGATTAATTTGGTGAATGATTTGGGGATGAAACTTTAGCTTGACCTTCCTGAGCACTTGTGCATTCCTCACTATCTCTTCCTTCAGGCTTAACCCTTCCTGCTAGTGGGAAAAACCCTCATTTATCTACACCAGGGTTAAGAATGTAGGAAGATCGATTAACCGTATAAAACTCAATTAATTCTTTATGATACCCTAGACATACCAAAACTCATATGAATAAATCAAGGAAAATGAGATCGGGTAACTATACCTCTACTCCCACTTCTAGTGATGACCTCCTCATGCTTGGAACTTTCGTTGACTGCACGCCTCCTCCTAGGGCTGACCTGCATCCAAAGATAGACAAACAAAAAACTAAAAGAATGTTATTCCATATATAAGTTAGGGTTAGATGTTAGAATGTCAAACACACACCAATAAAAGTATTCAAGACACCATCATTTGGGACAGGAAAATGTAATTCTTTTATTAATAACACAATGATTATACATTTACAATCAAAGTCAGGTACCATTTCATGAACCTGGTATGGGATTCTCTTCACCAAGATCCAAGTGAGACTTGTATAAGCTTCTCCTCTCAACCTTCTGATCTCTTGTTGGGAAGTGAATGGGTTAAATGGAGGGAGAAGGGGATAATGAGGGAATGCTGAGGAAATTCTCACAAAACGGATGCAATATCTTGGGCAAGGAAGGGAAGTAAAATTGGGCAGAGTTTCACTATTCTTATGCTTAGATGTGAAATGAGACCCCAACACCTCCTTTTATATGACAAAATGATCATTATTCGGTTGGGTGATGGGATATAGCGAGTGGATTAGTTGGGAAACTACCCAATAGCCCATAATCTCAACAAATTCCATGCAACTTTTTATTTTTTGCAACTTTTGCAAGTATACGTGGGTTGTAATGGTGCAACATGCATATGTACATGTGTTGTAGTGGTGCAACAAGTGTATGTACATGGGAAGTAATGGTGTAGGGCACATACATCTTCAAAAAATTGGTTTTTTAAGAAGAGAAACGCAACAGTTCTTTGGAAAAAAAGGCAAGTAAGAGGGCCAAGGCCATCTATGCATGTGTAGAGCAATTTAGGGTTATAACACTTCCTCAAGTTGTTCAATGCCTGTAATGTATTTGTTTCCCTTCCAGAAATTTTAATGTTTCAATTTCTGAACCGATGGTCGGATCGAGTGTCATATCAGGTGTCAGATCTGGGACTCAACAGAGTTTTGGATTAGAAGGTTCCCTGTTTAATGACTAACTTGTGATGTGCAACTCTTGTTCGGGTGTTTTTCCTTAACGCCTTGTGTAAAATTGAGTTGGGAAATCTCGTGATATTTAAGCATTGCTAACCCTTTTTTCTTTGAGTTTTTAAAAGTTGATTATGCATCCGTTACCTATGCTCTAAACAGTTGTGAAGATGTTTTTTTTCTTAAGGAAAACTAGTTTCGTTTCTAAATTTTGTTGAGAATTGATTTCATATTTCATTCTGCTGGTAGGGAGATGGTCTTTATTTTACTAACTAGAATCAAATTGTGGTGCATGCTTGACTCACAACTCATTTTAAATTTAATTTCTCCCTACATTTATTTCATCCTTGCATTCTTATTTATGGTTTTCTCTCTACATTGGGCACTTCAAATCGCCTAGAATTTGCTTCCTTCCTGGCAATTTTATTCACTTGGTTTAATTCTGAGTATGGTAGTTTTATCCAACATTTACCCTTTTCCTTGGCATCTAGAGAAGTCAGGTGAGTAATTCAAAAGCTACAAAGGTCCCATGAGTATCTAATAACCAATTTTAGCAAGATTCACAGGTATGTACCTGACTCTGTGGATTTTACATGGTAACATTTCATATGTTTTATCCAGTTTTGTTATCTACACAGTTTCTGAAGGTTTATTTCAAATGCAGGAACAATGCCTCCAAGAAATCCAACCACTAGACAATCGGTGAGGGCGTCGAAGCTTAAAGAACTAGAGGTAGGTGAAGGCGCCTCCCCAGGGGTCATAAGACAATTGGCATACATGCTGAGACCAGATCCTATCATCAAAACATCAATGAAGAAGGATTTCATCTAGACTCTTGTCTTTAGAGATATAGAGGCAAGCACAGGGTCCAATACGACACCCCCACATTGGGGAGAGATATTTAAAATGATTGGACGGGAGGAATACCCAGAATACATCTCCCACAGTGATGTTTCTGTCAGAGCTCTCAACGACAAAGTGTTCACAAACATTTGACGGTCATACCTACATATGGTGGCTAGCAGAACCCATGTCTTTCCTTGTGTCGAACTCCTGAAGTGGCTCATTGACCACACAGACACACAAAAATGTTTGATCAACGAAGACAATGGTGGTTGTGTCAGAGTGTTCCTTTCGGTGGAGTTCCAGAAGTATTACAATCTTAGAGACCCTAAAGAGTGACTAAACACATATTTCGTTTTGAAATTCTCATCCACCCATCTAATCTAATCTCAACTGTTAGATTAGAAAACTCCTCACCTTCCCTCATGAGGTCGACTTGGGAAAGAGGGCGCACCCATTCTTGGGTAGTTGGAGAAATCTTAGTGAGATGCCAAGAGCAAGGAAAGAAGAAGCAACAACAGTCTTGTTGAGAGAGCAAGAGACTCTTGGTGAGATGCCAAGAGGTTCTTGGTGAGATGCCAAGAACAAGGAAGTTGAAGCATTCTTGTTGAGAGAACAAGAGGAGTTCAAGCATTCTTGTTGAGAGAACAAGAGAGAGCAAGAGAGAGGTCGAGCTGAAGAAAAGAGACAGCAGCTGCAATTTCTAGGAGTATTTGCATGCATTCCAAGGATGCCGAATAACATTGAGTGGCACAGAAATTGAATCTTGGCAGAGTTTTGGCACGAATTTTGTGGCAGTCCGTACAACATTAATTTTCGTACAGTTGTACGAATTTCTGGTTCAGAAATTGAGGAGCAAAGCTACAGGAATGTCCAGATAAGTTTGTGTAAATATCTGAAGATGAATATGTTGTAAAAGAATTTCTCAGAAGCTCATAAATAATACAAAGCCCTCTCTA
>ML789205.1:344800-370364 GCA_009831015.1 Picea engelmannii
CTGTTATTTTCTGCATACACACATATAAACACATCTAAAAGGTAGATCAACAAAGTGTTTGATGAAATACCACAACCAGGAAAAAGTTTTAAAAAGACACCAAAACAGTGATGATCCTTGCATAATGGCTTGGGATCATTACAGAAAAACATATGTAAAGAGAAACAAGTTAAATGGAAATAGGCCAAGCAATATATTAATGAGAACTCTTAAATAAATGCTTACAGACTGTAGATGTAGTTGCAACAGCTTCCCCAAGTCCTCCTCGTCTAGCCCTTGCACAAAGATCCCAAAATCATAGGTTTAATATCCTAAAGATTTTTCACAAGACCATAGGCTTGATACATCAAATCTCTACTCTACCCCCTTCTCCATGGAAAATCCCTCATTATATAGGATTTTGAGGCTTAACCACCATCGAGAGGATCACTCATCAGATCCACTAAATTGGGATCTAAAAGATATTTAGGGAGAAAATATCTCTTAAGGATTTTAGGGAGGAAATATCTCTCAAGGATTTTGAGTAAATATTTCAACCATCCATGAGATCCTCCACCTTCCCAAAAAAATAGGAAACCAAATGTGAGGTGGATTCTCACACTTAATTGATTTATTTTTTATGAATATTAATAATAATTCATGTGCACTTGGTATTTTGGCCTTCATGTAATATATCCCTCCTCCCCATTGACTAGGGATTGTGACATAGGTTATTCCATGGCATCAAGGTGTATGCGACACTTATATGACACTTACGACACTTAGGGAAAGGTACCTAGGTGTGAAAATTTCATGTGTAATAGAATGCCCCCTAAAGTGTGAGGTCAGAAGATAGAATGATGGCCAAAACAATTTACAAATATTTAATGCAAGGGTGTGGAGTTGGAGAACCTAGAAGAAGCTGCAAACAACCATCAAACAATATTAAAAAATGTTCCATTTCCAAGGTAGGCATACCTATGCTCGGAATATGAGATGACTCAAAGCACGATCGTCGACCAATACACTGCGGATCCATGAAAAATATTGACTAAGGATATTGCCACCAAAGATACAATGTGGATCCATACCTCCATGACATGAAATAATCGTAGCCACGAAAAATACATATTGGAGCTATGATATGAAAAAACATGGCCGCATACCAATACAATCTATGTGATAGTCTATATATTGGCATGCTCAAATGATATCCTTCCCATCCTGGGAAAAGAAGATAACAAAATTTACGCTCAACCCATGGTCTTCATCCCAATCCTGATGTGGAATGAATCTATCCATGTGAATATAGGTTTTGATGTCGAACATGGTAGAAAACACTTGATTACCATTCATTGAGGTAAATCATTAACAAGTGCAAGGGAAATCATCAATGATGTTAATGAATCCAAAGGTACCTTAGTACATTCCAATGAATGTGAATAAATGAGTTTAGGTCGAACATTCATTCAATCATCCGATCAAAGGTAAATGATGTAAGCCTATTTTCGGAAGTGAGGAGGCATGCCATTGAGGCATGCAGGTCCCAAGGCACTAACTAGTTTCTAAGTCTAATTCCTGGATGATGTGTTGAAGTCAACACAAAAAGACTCATCAAAGGAGGGATTTTATGTCTCCCCCATCATCGACACGAAACTGACATAGGAAAGTGATGTAAGATGGTGAATCAAATGAGTGTTGACTGACATAGGAAATGGAAACTGGAAATGCTACAGATGGATGCTTTGAAGTGAAGCTTCCCTTGAACACGGTGAGGCATGAAAACTAACTTGGTAGCATTGACTCGACGAGTACCAAAAATGTAATGTGAAAAAAGTAAGAACACTCTTCGACTGGATGAAAAAGTGTGGCGACACATGGAATTGGTATGACTCAGAGACAAGCATTTTACCCAACTATAAGACAAGACGCAAACATGTTCCATGTTCAAGGGCGACAAAATATGCCATAAAGGATTCTAAAAAAACTTGACCCACTTCCTTCAGTTTTCCCCCCACCCAGATAGATGAGTACCTCTTTTTAATTTAACGAGTTGAGGAGGGTAAGACATGCTCGATATAACTGACCTTCGGTAAGATCCTCTTCCTTTTTTTAACAAATTGGAAGAAGTAAGGATCTGTCCCCATATGGGCCCTTCAATGTGTATTTTAGAGATTCGAGAGAAGGAAAACTCAATGGTTTTTCATGTTCAGAGAGTCTGAAAATAACTTAAAGGAGAATCCAAGTTTTTCCTTTCTCATAATTTTAGTCTCTCGAGGCCGAAAAAGAGATAAACTACCACTCGAAATATGCCCTTTAAGACATTTTAACGAGTGTGAAAGGAAGAAAGATCACTCGGAAATATTTTTGTTGGCATAGGATCAGACCCAGGGTTTAGCTCCAAGAACGCACCAACAAGCCCTAACTACTGGCCCTTTCGGAAACAACTGTTAAGCAGATGCAGTCTCACCCGAAGAAGTTATGAGGGGGTTGTAGGATAGAGATGTATAGAACTAAAGAGAATATCAAGTGGATCTAACATAAGAACAACACAACATTCATATATCACTTATCAACCTAGATCTATTATGCACATCTACTTATCAGATCTAAAGAAGTAATGCAATCACAATATATCAATGACAGATACAAAGTACCAATCACACACAACACAAAATATATGTGGTTCATCCTCTCTCTAGGGCTACGTCCACAAAAATGTGCTATAATATATTAAGGTAAAGTATACAGTTCTTATATGCGCTCTTAGCTAGTAGATCTTCTCTCTTCTCCTCTCTTTCTCTCCCCTCCCTACGCACCCAACTGCAGGGTTGATCTTTGCACCCAGCTGAAGATCTTACAATCCAGAAGGCTCTTGTACTCAATAGTTCTCTCTCACACACTACTCTTCTCTCCACCAACTCAATACCAAAAAGAATAATAGGAATATTACCGTACCAACCCAGAGTACCAGCCCAAACGAGGCCCCCATGACCTCTATTTATACATTAAAAATAGCTCATTGAAAGCCTTAGGCCGAAACCTAGGTGTCCAAAATCCTAGATACCAAAACCCTAGGTCAACTTGACCCATATTTTCAAGGCTTTGCCAACCTGTTTTTCCTTCCTTTTCGCACGGTGCTACAAAGCATCCATCAGTAGCTTTTTCCTCTTGCTAAGTTGTCCATGATCCTTCTTCCTTTCTTATCTATCATCCCCAGTCTCTTCATCCAATGACTTTATTTCTCAGGCTTCGCTCCATATTTTCTTCTCTTTGTTCACTTCGACCTAGTAACAATCAATGTGTCTTCCGTGCAGTTCATATTCTCCCTTTTCTTCCTTGATATTCACTTGTTTCCATAACCAAGGGCCAACAGGCCCCCAACACTCACCTATGACTTGTCCCAAGTCAATACAAATCTGAGCTTCCTGTTTTACTTCGACTCCAGGATGCACAGTGCAACCTCTATGTTATTCTCTTTGCCTCCTCCCCATCCCTTATCCAGACTGTCTTTTCTGTGTCTAGTACCTAGTTTCAACTACACCTGGTACCTAGAACCTTTTCTACATGCTTCTACTAAGAGATGGGAGGCAAATGGCTGTCATAGTAAAACTTCAGTCATCTCCCATTCACTAATCCTTCCTTCCATTCTCCATTAAGAGTATTCAATTATGTATCTCCTCCCTCTTTAAGATAAGCGATCTCATATGGCCCTAGCCAATGCATTTTGAACTTCCCGAGATGTTTTATGAACTTGATGTCATACACCAGTACTAGATCACCTTGCTTGAATGCCTTCTTCTTGATGTGCCTATCATGAGAGTCCTTCTCTCTTTCCTTCTGAACCTGCTGATGGAATCCTACAATGAATCTATCTTCTTCCAATTCAACCAATTGTGCAAGCCTCTCTTGAACAGTGCCAGGGTCATCCATATCTGTAAAGGAAAAAATTCTCAGGCTTGGTACCAAATATTCCATTGGAACAACAGCTTCAAGACCATATACCAACTTAAAAGGGGTCTGCATTGTCAGCTTCTCGAGGTCTATGCATATCATGATTTTTCCTGTTTTCTTGTCTTACACCACCATAGGGCTTATCCACTCTGACTCTTCGACAAGTTCTATAATTCCTGCTTCCATCATTCTATCAAGCTTAATATTCACTTTCTCCTTATATTTAGGGTTCAGTCTGTAAGGTATCTGTTTGACTGGTCTAGAATCTGGCTTCAAAGGGATCCTCATCGCTCCCATAGGCCCTTTAATTCCCTTCATATTAGTGAACTTGGTTGGAAACAAGTCATGATATTCATGCAATAACTCTATAATTTTATCAATGGTAGCAACATCCCAATAATCTCCAATGTTTTCAAACTTTGGTGTTTGTTTTGTTCCAATATTGACTTTCTTGATTTTGATTGGTTCTCCAATGAATGGCAGCTTGACTCCTGGTCCTTCCACATCTCTCTGACCTTATGTTTTTGTGATGTTCATCTTCCTCGGATCATTGTCCTCATCGGCATTGATGTTGTAACAGCCTTGTCGTTTCTAGAGAGGCGCAGTCCATTCATCCTCTTCTTGTTCTAAGGAAAGGGTAGATACCTCCTCGAATACTTTTTGTCTCACAACCTACAGTTCTTGATCTACTGAAGGATATTGACATTCAAATAAGAAGGTGGTTACAAAATTTTGAGTCATACCTTTCCAATCTATAGTGATGAGGCACAGTTCTTCTTGAAGGTACCAGTTGATAGGTGTCGTGTCCAACATGTTAATGAATCTATGTACCCATTGTTCTTGAGGAATGTTGCTCCAGGCTTCCTCACAGCTTCGCACATGGTCCTTTGGGTAGCTTCGACCTATGTATCGAACTTCGTAGCCTTCTACTTGTGTTGAGAATCGCATTGTCATCAGAGTATGACATTGTACCCAATTTGTAATATTACTTTTGTGTCTCCCCCACTGTCTTGATGGTGTGGCTTTCAAGGCCTCATTGACAACAACCTCTGTTGTGTTGGTACACTTGATTCAAAATCTGATAGGAAGCCTTCTAACAGATTCAGACCATCAAATGTGGGTACATTACTTACTGTTGTGTCGATCCAATGAACTTCTTTGGTTAATCTAGCACATATCCTTGTAGATACTTCATGCATCTGGTTCTGCCAGTTCTCCCGTGCCTCTTATGATTCTGATGAGCATGCATTATCACTTCGCTAGCTTATATTCCCATAGGCTTTAGGATTAATGTAATCCTATTGTCTGACTGTTAGTTTATATATGTTTTCTAGTGCATATGTGTGGTTTTCTTCTCTGATAGGTTTTTTGTACCGCTGACCTTCATCTAGATCTAAAGGTGCGATGACCCTAAGTCCATCTCTTTCAAAAGTCATACGTATTTTTTTTAAGTCAACAACAGTAGATTTATTGAAGGCCCAATCAATTACTAACAACACAGGGTAAGGGAAACTGTCATCAACTATTTCAATTACCTCAAAATTTCCAAATGTTCTTACTCTATCAATGTACACATGGACATGCTCCAATCATCCAAATGGGATGACAACTTGTTTTTTATCCATCCTAAGCCTGATAGGGGAATAGATCAAATTCGTTTTTCCCATCAGTTCCCAAGTTTGCTTCGTCATGACATTGACCTCCGACCCTAAGTCGAGGACTACATAGTCTATCTCATACTCTCCTATTTGAGCATCCAAATGTAATTCCTTATTTGTCCTTCCCTTCTTACCAATTTAGTGTACTTCCCTATTCAGTAAGGGATCTATCTTTCCTATCTCATATTGTCTGATTAAATTTTGTAATTCTTGTACATCACTTTCGTCTTGAACCAACTTAATACAAGTGTATAAAAATTCCATGAGCTTGCTTACCTCTTTTCCTTCTTTTGGCAAAGAAGACTGATCAAATGCTAGACACATTCCATATTCTCTCACTTCTGGTCTTGTCTTTTATGTAGAGCCTTGGTTTCCTCTGAATTCTTTCCTGGCTTCCTCAAACATCTGTCTTTCTTTCCTTGCATCAAACATTTGTGTCTTCTCTGTAGATTTCCTGATCCCTGAGTCTTATGTAATATTCCCTCAAGTTATTATGTCATCTCCTATGACAATGCCTTCTCTTGTTATAACAACGACTCTAGGGTCTTCTCCACAAGGTTCAGCATAGATCAATTGCACTTGCGGGTTCTACTGAGGTCCTCATCTTTCTTGAATCTTAGCTAGAAGAACAGAACAATCTTCTATAACGTGGTCAAACGAGCTGCAGTAGCTGCAAGTGGTACAAGGTTTATGATATTCCCTTGCAAGGTGTTATGGCTATGCAGAGTTATAAAAAATGATCTGTCCTCAACGTCGCCACATTCCTCCTCCTTGTCTTCTTACTTTGAATCCACTACGAGGATTGAAGTTTCCTCTCCCAGGAGATTTATACTGTGTAGTGTTTCCTTCTTGCTGTACTTCTTCTTAAATATTATATATTTCTCTTGACCTTTCATGCATGATATCATAAGCCCTACAATCCCTATCATCATGTCCTACGAACTTACATAATGTACAATACAAATTTGTAGGTGTCTGAACATACTTTTTCATATAATAACACTCACCAATATGATGTTTGTTTTTGCATACCTTGAACCAGGGTAAGCTGACTTGCTTCAAGGGGATCAGAGCTCTAGAAGCCAAGTATTCATTGAATATAGGGAAGTGTTCCTTATCATGGCCTTATGATATGCATCTAACACACTAGATGTCTTCTCTTTTATCTTTTCCCTTGTATTTCTTCATATCTTCGACCTATAGAGACAAACTAGTTAGCTGACTCAAGATCTGGCTCATACCCAAGATGGATTCTCCCATGGGGGATGATTCTAGATTCATGGATATCTCCAATGCCTCAGCCTACGAAGCAATATTATGTTGCATTAGGTGAACTCTGATGTGTGGTAGAAGGGCAACAATGAACCATTCCTTGTTTTGTTCATCTAGGATCTAAAAAGTCAATCGACATGTTAAGGTCTTGAATCTCTGATCAAACTCCCAAACAGATTCAACCACCTTCTACTTGATCTCTTTCATATCTATGATACGTTGGGATTCTGACTTAGTTTTCTTGAATTCTGTAATCAGTGGGTTCTTGATCTGATTCAATGGCTTAGGCTGTGCAAGTCCTTGGACAAGTTTCATGTACCAACTCAGTGTGCGATCTCTGAGAGTTGTACTGAACGGAATTCTTTTGACAACTTCATCTATAACATTCTTAATGTTCCCTATGACTTCACATAGAAACCAATGTTGATCAGGACCTTCATATCCATATCCCCTAAAGATAGGGAGTCTCATCTCATCTGCCATAGATCTTCCTAGGGTTCCTAAATGAATATGCAGTGGACTACTATTGACAGTACTATGGATCCTCTAGTGACTGGGATTACTCTGGTTTCTTAATACTACTGAATCAACAGGTGGGATAATAGCACTTACTTCGATGGTTTGCGCAGTTTATGAGGTTTCAGGTTCTTTTCGGCAAAGCTCTTCATCTTTTCCTTCCTTTGTCCTAGCGGGTTTTGAATGTTCTTTGTCTGTCAGTTCTTCTTCTTCTCCACTGTAGAGACCTTCCTCCCCATAGTTCTACATAAACAGGTTCACAATATGAACTTCTATGAATACTCTCCCACTGTGTGTATGTCCATCTTCTATGTCATTGTCGTTGTCCTAATTTTTTAACATTAGCCTTTATTGATCCAACCAATCTATTGTGTCTTCAAGATGTTCTTCTCATGCAATAACATCTTGATTCTCAACTTCAGAAAATGCAAAAATTTCCCTCTGGGTCTCTTAAAGAAATATCTCTCAGCTTGGCTGTATGATTCTACTCTATCAACAATGGACTTTGTGATGTACCCTCCAATGGTACTATCAAACCAATGATCTACTTCTCGTGATATGGTGTTATCAACTCTCTTGACCTTCTTGATCAACTCCGATGTCCAAACCATGGGAGTTCTAGATCGGATCTCCAACTAGGCATTTGCTAATCTAGCTAGCCACTCATATATCTCCTGATGGATCCCTCCAAATATTATCTCGTGTATATCGGTGAAGATATATCTTTCTAGCCAATCCTCAGTGATAAGATTAGGGTCCTTATTCTGGGCTTCAACAAAGTCCTTCTCTTGATCCTCTATCCACTTTTGAATCTCTATCTTTGATGGAAACCACCTTGACATTCCCTCATCAAAGTGACTCCTATACTGGCAACAGAACCATTTGTTCGCACAGGGGTAGACCTAGGGTTTAGCTCCAAGAACGTACCAACAAGCCCTAACTACTAGCCCTTTCGACAACACCTGCGAAGCAGATGCAGTTTCACCCGAAGAAGTTATGAGGGGGTTGCAGGACAAATATGTCTACAACCAAAGGGAACATCAAGTGGATCTAACACAAGAAGAACACAACATTCATATATCACTTATCAACTTAGATCTATTCTGCACATCTACTTATCAGATCTAAAGAAGTAATGCAATCACAGTATATCAATGACAGATACAATCTACCAATCACACACAACATAAAATATACGTGGTTCACCCTCTCTCTAGGGCTACGTCCACAAAACCGTGCTATAATATATTAAGGTAAAGCATACAATTCTTGTCTGTGCTCTTAGCTAGCAGATCTTCTCTCTTCTCCTCTCTTTCTCTCCCCTCCTTGTGCACCCAGTTGCAGGGTTGATCTTCGCACCCATATGAATATCTTACAATCCATAAGGCTCTTGTACTCAACACTTCTCTCTCACACAATACTCTTCTCTCAACCAACTCAATACCAACAAAAACAATAACAATATTATCGTACCAACCCAAAGTACAAAACCAACGTACCAACCCAAAATAGGCCCTCATGAACTCTATTTATACATTACAAATGGCTCACTAACAACCTTAGGCCAAAACCTAGGTGTCCAAAACCCTAGATACCAAAACCCTAGGTGTCTAAAACCCTAGGTCAACTTGACCCATATTTTCAGGGCATCACCATCTTGTCTTTCCTTCCTTTTCATGTGGTGCTCCAAAGCATCTATCGGTATATTTTTCATCTTGCTGAGTTGTCCATGATCCTTCTTCCTTTCTTATCTGTCATCCCCGATCTCCTCATCCAACATCTTTCTTTCTCGGGATTCACTCCATCTTTTCTACTCTTTTGTTCAATTCAACCTATTAACAATCACTGTGTCTTCTGTGCAGTTTGCATTCTCCCTTTTTTTCCTTGATATTTGCTTGTTTCCATAACCAAGGGCCAACAATTTTCATGTTTAGAGAGTCTAAAAAGAGATTAAAGTAGACTCCAGGGGGTTCCTTTTTCATATAACCTTTACGATTCCAAAAAAGTGATAAAAGTATACTCAGTTACATTCTCATGTATTTACGAGCATGATAAATAACAAATAATAAGATCGGTATTGGTTTGATATTTACACAATCTTGAAACAAAATTAAACTTATTCTTGTAAATTCCAAATGTAATTTATCAAGGTAGGGATACCCATGGATGGTTGGTACTCTTCCCCCATCTTGAAAAGTTAGTGGTATAAATACAGAATGATAATCAAAGGCTAGATAGATGCCCCCCCAAGCTTCAATTCATTCACCAACTTTTAGGTTGTCACTAATTTATGTACTAGATGGAGAAAAATGATAAGGGTGGATGAAATGAAGGTTCAAATACGAGACCCAACGAAAGACGTGAATTAGCATCTACGAGATCTATATAAAGACTTGACTCAATACCTATGAGATATAGCAAAAGACTCGACGTATTATTGTTTCATTTTTTAATGAGCTCAACTTGTTAAAAGAGGTGATTGTTTCATTTGTCATCTCTCCTAAGGATTTGTTGTCATAACTCAAGGCTTGTGGGGTTGATAAATATAAGGAGGAGAAACAAATAGTTCTTATCATTCTCTACAAACATGGTATGGAATACTCTGTGTTTTTATCTACATTTTATTCATTTAGACTCACCGATGGAGCCACCTAGACGATTCCCTCTCTTGAGGTGTTTATCGAGTCTTTGACACAAGAGCAAAACAAGCTCATCAATATGGGAAAAATAAAATTCCCAAAGGCACATGCACTTACTATGCGATATGGTAGCGGTCATCATCATCCGAAATATAAAGAAAAAGACAAAAGGAAAGAGAATGCAAATACAAAGAAGGAAGGGTACTCAAAACCCTTCAATGATTCCTCTAGATCCAAAGGTGGAAAGGGAATAAAAGGGGAGAAATGCACTTACTTCCATACAAGATTCCATCCAGAATCCGCATGTATGTAGCAACATATAGATCTAATGGCCCAACTAATTCAAGAAAATAACGTTGGAGATCGCATCTTGGAGGGTGCCAAGAAGAAGAAGTCAGAAGATGAGAATCCCAAGAAAGACAATTCTAGCCATTCTTTGATTTCCATCAACTCCTCTCTCGATGCTTGGATCGTATATTTAGGTGCATCACACCACATGGCTTCCAAAAAAGAATTCTATTATTCATTGGATGGATGAAAGGGTACTCATATTCTGATGGGGGACAATTCTCCAGTTGAGGTCACTGGAAAAGGAAGACTTGAACTCACAAATGAAATATTCAAGAATGTGCTACACATTCCCAAACTTTTCTTCAATCCTCTCTTCATGTATCAAATGAAAAAATATAGCACCGGAAAAAGAGTCAAATTCACACCTGATGCATTGGATATCTATGACATGCAAGCCAATTCCAGGGTTTCTACTAGTGGGTAAATCATCAATCTAGACTCTACACATTTTCTGAATTTATTGAACCAAAATATACATTACTAGTTGTTAGCACTCTGTAATTTTTTAGGCTGAAGAAGAAATGAATAAAGGTAACCACAAAACTAGTTTGGAAGTTAGGATATAGCCCTCCTATTAGCACTCTGTAATTCCCATAGGTTGTCAAGGGTAGAAGAAATTGACAGAGGTAACGTATTAAAACCACTTTTGAAACTGGGATCTAGCCCTGCCAGTTTCAGAGAGGGATCTCTCTGTATGATTTAGATTTGTTTGGGTTTTAGATATTAGGCTAGTTAAAATAGTCTGAGTTTGTGTGTTTGTTTATAAAGGTTGGCTGCAGAATTGCATTAAACTTCCATTGGGCTATGGGGTCTGTATTAAAGATCAGAATCATAGGAAAATTTTATGAGGGTCTTTCATATGGCGAGGTAGTGAGACCACTAGATCTATTGGAATTAAATGGGGTAAAAAAGACAGAACAACTGAGAAAGTCAACTAAGCAAAAAAGAAATTAAGAATTTCTTTACTTAATATGAGATGAATAACATATAAATCACTAAAAGACTATAAACAAAGTGCATGAGACAAAGTTTGTTCGTTAACTTCCTTTTAATGATTAGAAACTGAAAACATAATGATCACAGAGAAAAGTAAACATTTAATAGAGAAAGATAAACATCACCAACAATCAAACGTAAGACAGCTGTGAATAGCATTTTTATTACTAGTCGATCCTTTTGAAAAGATTACACAAATAGATCCTTAGGAAAAAAAATCAACCCTTAATACTTCGAAGTGAGAAGTATTTATACAATAGTTACATTTGATCTTGTCATTAATGACTAGGATATTGTGGAGAAAAAGTATAACTAACTAGATTACAAGTTACAAAATAATAGGAATGTTGCTAATATATTCGAATCCTTGGTGTTGATTTTGGTGGAAGTAGATTATGATTCATCACATTGACTTGATTGTCTCCTTCATGCTGACCTGAAAATCCACATCACCTTTACTCAAGTAAAGAAAACAGTTCTTCCAATTTATTTTGACTAGGGATGGAAACATTGAGTAACTTCATGTATACTTCGTCCATCTCAGTGTACTTGAAAAAGGTAAGCTTTGTAATAAAAATATATTTTATCTCATGTTGGATGCTTAGGTCCAATTGTAATGTTTCTAAGAAATCCTTGCCAATAATTATTCCTTGTGTACCTTGAAATTTAGAACCATCCTTTGCCATTGTACTCATCTTCTGCTTGTAGTCTGACATAGTGATGAGCTTGCCATTTATCACTAGTAGTCCAGGGAGTCCTTTTCTTGTGTATCATGTCAATTTTGCTGAAAAATCTCTACACTCCAATGTCCATCATCTAATATTTATCCTCTAGTTGCAATATCAATCCTTTCTTGGTAAAGAACTTCTTGACCTCAAGGATGGTCTCTGTCCTTTCTTCAATTTCCAATGTCTCTAACTCCTACTTGGTCTTGGATTTTAGGAACTTGATGAGCTCAGTGGCCTCTGTAGGCTTCTCCTCTAATTATTCTCTTATCTTTTCAATTGTTTCTCTGTCCTTCTATACCAGTTCATGTTGTTCAAAATTTTTTTTTGTGAATGGCCATATATCTGCCATTGACTTGATGATGTCCATCCAAATGTTTTATTTGGCCTCAAATAATGTTTTAGCGATAAAATTCTCCTTCTGCAGCTTCTGTAAATACTGACTGAGTCTTTGAGATTTATGCATTTGTGTATTATAGCTAGCTTGGAACATGGAATTCAAGTCCTGGAGGATTTTTACCTCTTCTTTCAACTTTATGATTTCCTCCCCTTGAAGGGACGTGTCCTCCATTGTCTTTACCAACTTCTCAGAGGAATCCAAAACTTTCATTGGGATGGTTGATGGAATTTTTGTTGTTATGGATACTATTGATGTACTAACTCCTGTGAGATGAACTGCATCCAGTGGGATAAAAACCATATGCACACTTTGTTATTTCTATTTAACCAAATTGTCTAACTCAACTTCCATATCTTTTATCTGTGCATTCTACTCCATTATTAATTTCAGCATCTCATCTGTGTGGCCTTCACTTTCAACCATTTCCTTTTCTTGTGAGTCTTCAGTTGCTGGAAGTTTCAATTTTTTTCTTAGAGAGGATATGTCAGCATTTTTCTTCTTTAGTAACTCAGCTTCCTTGAAATTAGATGGATCATAGCCAATTTTCAACACCATCTCCTCTAGGGATTTGATTTTATTATCTTTGTCTAAGGATGATATATTTTCCAACTTCAATTGAGTTTGGACGGTGTTCAAAGATATCTACAACTTCGAGGTAGTCAGCGATGTATTTGTCAAGGTGGAGAAAATAATCTCCCCTGTTTTCCTATGCATGTCCATTTGGTTAGCTGGATGAACCTCCTTCACATCAAACTCAAAATATGTTTTTCTATAATCAAAAGTTGCCTTGGGATGAGGGACCTGTTCCTGTAAAAATGCCATATGCATACTTCCCTTCTTCGTGTCAAATGCATACAGTAATCTATGATGAGTTGCAGATGTCTTCTTCCAAAACTGGGAATATGTGTTTCTATTTAGAAATCCATTCCTCTTTTTGATCAGTTTATATTTGTCAAAGATACTTGATCATGTTGGCTCCTATGAGGACTGAGCTGACAGTGTAGTGTCTTGTTGCTTCTTGGATGAGGATGTGGACACTATGTTTTGGCTGCCTTAGAAAGATGATGAATGTGGTCCCTCCATAACTATAGCAGATTATGTTTCTCCTTCTCTAGGCCTATATGATCTATGGCTAGTCTTAGTCCTTTTACTGTAAACTTGGAAGTCTTTAGCTAACACCTCTGTGACTAAAGGTGAGACTTATTTCCTATCCCTCTTTTCTGCTTGTACTTGAGGAGTGTTGGTATGTGAAATGATGGAAGGTGAAGGCTTCTCTTTTGTCTCCAACAATGTATTTTCCTGCCAGCCAGTATGATTCATAAAGTTTTCTATCTTAGGATTTGGCACATGAGCATAAGGAGAAATCTCATGTTAAAGCCTAGTTTCTGCTATAATGCAAAAGGGTTCATAATTCCATGGGAATATTAGACTGAAATTCATTTATTTCAATAGTTTATTGGCCTCTTCTCCTGCATGTCTGTTGTTTCATATGAAATAACCAATTTGGCTCTTGATCCTGAGTTTTTGCTTCTTCTTAAATGGTACAAATTGGATGTCATCATAATTTATCATCTTCACGATGTATTCCAATGCAAATATTCTAACAAGGAGGTATTTTGGCATTTTGTATGGTGTCAATTCACACCCATACACTCTGATCTCAATGTGGTTCTGGTAAAGATATCAGACACCTTTTTTGGCCAAGTATTATAGATGAATAACTCTCTAAACCTCCTCATTTATCCCTAGTTCCATTCTATTGTTGAGCATGCAAACCACTAGATGATAAAACTAATCAATAAAGTCTTTGAAGCTGAACTTAGTGAAATTCTTCCTCACTAGTGATGTCCAAGAGGTCATTGATTGAGGATTCCTGTCTTGATCCAATTTCTGGAGAGAACAGGAGAATCTGTCTGCCTGAAGAAAATAGATAGGTACACCAACACTGAGGAGTACCTGAAGATTCCCTCTGTTGAGAACTTGAAGAGTTGTTCATGTATATTTTCAGCTAGATACTGACTGAAATTGAACTGAGATGTAGCTTTCTCTTCTGTGGAGAAAATGGATAGATAACCCAGGATGGATTCATATACCCATTCATCACAAAAATATACTAATAGGATACAAAGGGTGGAAATGATTTGGTTATCCCTGACTGAGAAAATGGAAGATGGATAGGGAGAGTTTTTATTAGGAAACTATGCATCTTCTGGTAGGAAGATTTCGAATATTTGGGATCTTTGAGGGAAAGAAAGCTTCTGATAGAGTTTGTTTAGGATTTCAATGGAGAAAGGGCTAGAATAATTGATTATGGGGATCTATAGCATCTGGTTTATTGATTCAGAGGTGATGGTGAACAAATTTTCACTAGATGAAGACACGATGGCCATTTGTCTAGGAAGGTAATGGGATTGACACTTCAGGGAGAACTTAGGGAAATGATAGGTCTGGGGAAACATGAATAATGGTAGATTAGACTTTGAGAGTCCGATATCGTCACATTGGTCTAAGAAAATGTTTTTTAGCCAGAAGTGTAATTCAAAGAAATCGAATTCACACTTTGGCTCTGCAACTTTGTAATATTTATCAGCCAAGGGAGCGCGGTCTAGGTCGATGAGGGGAGGAAGGAATGGGTTTTCAGTTGTTTCAGCAGATTTGGATTTGGGTGTCATAATTAACAAATATCTGAAGGAGAAAAATGTATTGATTGTAATTACCTAGTTTAATGGTGCTTGCCAACAGTGTGCTTGGTGGAGGTTATCTTGAAAACAGGAAACGACGTTGTGTCGACTGTGTCCAGATTGGTGAATAGTGTGGTAATGGAGAAGAAACGGAGTTAAATAGTTTAGGGGGTTGTATTTTGTGGTGAAGTTGGTTAATGGATGAGTAACAGTCATGGGGGATGGCATTGATTGGCCAATGGGTATATGAGTGTGACGTGGATGTCACTAATTGGCCAACGGGTAGATATGAGTGTGACGTGTGACAGGGTAGTGGGGTACAGTGGCAGAATTAGGTGGAAGGTATTGGATGAGTGGTTAGGTGGGTTATCGGAGGGGGGGGGGTAGGCGGTAAGAGAAATTGAGTGGGGGGGTCTGGTAAGATATGGAGTGACCACGTCATGTGGGGCCCGCGCTAGGAAAACCATTAACTTAGACCCCCCCATCATTAAAGGAAGAAAGGTTGGGGGGGTTCGGAATCCACTATCGACTGTTGATTTGGGCGCGCCTTGATCAACTGCTGAGATCTGTGATCCTTTTAGTTGTATAATGACAAAAGGTTAAATCCCGATAGAACTTTAGGATAAAAACATTTTGTGGGTAGCGCTATCTCCCCTTTCTTTATTTTTTCACCAAGGGGTCAAAAACACATCGAATTAACTAAAATAAAAGGCATTTAATCAATATTTTTGTAAATATTTATTGAAATAAAGCATGCTAAACTATCTCCTAATATAATTACCTAACACATTGACCCAAATTAAACTGTTGGATCAATAATTACTCTAACCTAAGATATTTGGCCAAGATTATATTGTTTGGTAAAACTTATTCACTAACCTATCTAATTTGGCCAAGGTTAGATTATTTGGAAAAATTTATTCACTATCGTTTCTTGAATCCCATTTCAGTACCATATCACCCAATTTTAAATCATAATCCTTGGTTCTTCTGTCGTAGATTTTCTTGATTCTCTCTTGAATCACCTGAGTCTGGCTATAAACCTCCTCTCTAGACTGTTACAGCTATATCATTTGATTGATCCTTCTTTGGATGTTGTTTGGTTCTACTTTTACTTCTTGTAATAGATTCATAAATGGAACACCCAAAGAGGTGGGAAAAACAACATCCATTCCATAAACCAACTGATATGGAGACATACCAATTGACCTTTTTGTAGTAAGCATGTCTTCCCAGAGTGCATGTACCAACTTGTTATGCCATGAATTCTTATTTAACTGCAACATCTTCTTGATAATATTGATCAAAATCGTATTGGAAGACTCTGCCAATCCATTTTCCTGAGGGTAATAAGCTGTAGAGTGTCCTCAGGTGATTTGATACTTGTTGCAAAATTCTATCATCTTTTTTTATTTGAAGGTTTCTACATTATCAGTGATAATCTTCATGGGGCATGCAAATAGAGAAAGAATGTTAGTTTCCAAGAATTTTATAATGACAACATCAATGTATTTCTAGGAGGGTACAACTTCAATCCACTTGGTGAAGTAGTCAGTAGCTATGAGGATCCACTTGTGTTGGCCTGATGCAGGTGGGTGAATATATTCAATAAAATCCAAACCACATTGATGAAAAGGAGATTCAAATGAAATAGGCTTCAAGGGTAAAGGAAAAAGTTTCCTTTTTCCTTCAAAGATCTGGCATTTGTGACAGGAGGTTACCATTTTATGGGCATCTGCAAAGAAGGTTGTCCAATAGAAACCAACTCTAAGAATTTTGTTAGAAATAGCCTTCCAATTGAAATGCCCACCACAATCTCCTTCATGGAACTCCTGCAAAGATTTGTCAGCTTCATATTTCAATAAACAATTCAATAAAATACCTCCAACATATTTCCAGTAAAGATTTCCATTGAGAATGCAATATTTCAGAGCTTTATGTTTTAAAAATCTAGCTTTAGTTTTTTTCAAACCAGGAGGAGCTTGTAAATGATGCAAGACAAAGATAAGGTCTGCGTACCATGGAGAGATTGAGAATACCTCTTTGACATGTGGAATCGCCTGCTCTCCTTTCTCATAAACTGCATCTAGAAATTTTATATCTAAAGCATGAAAATTTGATTCAGCCATCAGTTTGGCTAACCCTTGACCCTTGATCAACTTGTTTGGTTTGATTTCTATATCATACTCAGGGATCATAGCAATCCATTTACCTCTTCTTCCATTTGGGTTATCTTGAGTCAGAATATCTTTCACTACTACATTAGGAACATAAGCAATGATATTTGAGTGGAGAATATATACTCTGAAATCCTTAATTGCTTTGACCAAGGAAAAATCTTGTTTCTCCATGATTTTTTAGTTCAATGCAACGTCTCTCAATGATTTTATGAAAAATTCTATATGTTTTTCATGGAATTCACTATTTTTTTGCAAAAGGACTGCTGAAATGGTATGTTCAGAAGGAAAAGAGAATAAGTAGAAATATTTGGTATAATCATGACTAATTAGTACCGGGGCTTGTTGTTGGAGTTACTTCACACACTCCTAGGATTTATTTCTCCTAAGGTTTTTCCTTGTTAATTAGTCATAATTATTCATTATCCAGTCTCCTATATTTTAGGGGAGAATATTCCACCTGGAGAATATTCTCTTTCAGTTGACACTTCAATTTGACTAGTTGAGTTGAGCTTAGATGCTGCATTGGTTTTATCACCATGAAACATTGGGATCATCACCATGATAATTTGATATTTCCTTGGTATCATCACCAAATTAGCGCATTACCATTGATTCCCTGAGTTAACTCCTCACTACTCTCTGTTCAGTCAGTTAACTAAAGACTAGTTGACTAGTTAACTCAACTAGGTGGCAATTCACTCTCGTAACTGCCTGAGATACTAGACTAGGTGGCAGTTCACTTCCATAACTATTTGTGTGTGTATAGATCACTCTAGAACACCAATATGGTGCATTGGTTCACCTCTAGTGCACACTCATTGAGATATACAGAGTATATCATGTGTAAACTATTCATTATTCACAATGGTTAATGGAAATTCTTTCATTCGTTCTCTCCTTGTTCTTCTTTCTCAAATTATCTCTGCAAATGTGTGTATTATTGTTTAGATAGATATATTTTGTGTAGGTTCAACACATTTACATGGTATCAGAGCCAATGGAATGCTAAGAAAAATCTACACCAAAATTGTTTTGCAGGTACAAAAGATTGAAGACAACGGAAAGATGGAATTCCAAAAAGAATGCATTCTTACACCTTACAACTATAATACTATTTTGCATGGAAGGCGAAAATATCCATACATCTTCGAACTAGAGGGTTTTAAAGGTTAACATTGAATATAGATACATAACTGACATCATCCATAGAAAAATCCAAGTATTTAAATTGCATGGATGAGCCACTCAGAACAATTTCTAGTCTTATTTCTCCTAATCTCCTTTTTCACATATATTCCTATAAGACTCCCAATGAATCCTGGACCACCTTGGAAGGGATATTTGGAAAACAAGATGAGATGAGGGGACACATTCTAGAGGTGGATCTTCTCACATTGGATCTAAAAAGATTCGATAATATCCAAGATTTCTT
Organism: Picea engelmannii; assembly: GCA_009831015.1. Lineage (NCBI taxonomy): Eukaryota > Viridiplantae > Streptophyta > Pinopsida > Pinales > Pinaceae > Picea > Picea engelmannii. The sequence goes on from ML789205.1 coordinate 363,584, forward strand.
TACAAAATTCAAGGATTTACTGTCGCAACTCAAAGCTTGTGGGGTTGATAAATCGAAGGAGGAGAAACAAATGGTTCTCACCATTCTCTCCAAGATTGGTCCTGAATTTAATGTATTCATATCCACATTCCATACTATCATATTCTCCTCTAGAGCCACCTGGAAGATGCCTTCTCTTGAGGACTTTATTGAATCCATGACACAAGAGAAAACTAAGATCATCAACATGGGAACATTCAAAGGCCCAAGGGAGCATGCACTCACTGTCCATGATGTCAGACAAAAATATTATAAATCTAAAGATAAATACAAATGGAAATTTCATGCACATCTGAAGAAGGAAGGGTACACAAAACCTTTCACCGATGCCTCTGGATCCAAAGGGGAAAAGGGAAGAAAAGGGGAGAAATGCACGTACTGTCGCAAAGGATTCCATTCAGAATCCACATGAATGCAAAACAAAATAGATATGATGTCTCAAATACTTCAGAAAAACAACCTTGGATATCGCATCCCTGAGGGTGCCAAGAAGAAGAAGCCAAAAGATCTGAATTCCAAGAAAGGCAATTCTAGCCATGCCTTGATTGCTATCAAATCCTCTGTCAATGATCATATCGTTGATTCAAGAGCATCACATCATATGGATGAATCAAAATAAGTATATTGTACTTTGTATGCATGAAAAGTTCCTCCTATTCTGATGGGGGACAACTCTTTTATCGAATTCATTGGCAAAGGAAGGATTGAACTCACCAACAGAAGCTTCAAGACTGTGCTGCACGTTCCCAAAATTTATGTCAACCTTCTCTCTGTGAATTAGATGATTAATTATGGCACTAGAAAAGAATTCATATTCACACAAAATTTCATGGACATCTACGACATGCAAATAAACTCCAGGGTTGCTACCGATGAGGTAAATCGTCAGTCTAGATTGTATACTTTTTCTGAATTCATTTAACCTAATTTTGCTTTGCTGCTTACTCATGCTGATGAAAGTAGTAGGATATGGCATGAAAGGTTTGGACATTTGAATTTAATATACATGAAACAACTTAGAAAGAAAATATTGGTTGATGGTCTACCAGACATTCATTTCTCCAAGGGAGTGTGTGAAGGATGTGTTCTTGGAAAACAACCTCAAGAGAAATTCTACAAAGGAAAGTCTTAGAGAGCCTTTGCACCTTTAGATTTGATCCTTAGTGACCTCATGGGTACTTTTCCACATCCATACATCAACAAAGTGAGGTTTGTTATCATTTTTGTTGACTATTTCTCACATTTTACATTGATCTACTTTCTTAGGAAAAAATCTGAGGTCTTTCAACACCTCAAAGATTTCAAAGCTATGGTTGAGACACAGTCTGGAAAGAAGATAAAATTCCTCCGAAATAATAATGGGGGAGAGTATGTAAATCATGAGATCCATAATCTTTTCCATGAGGCAAAAATTCAGTTGCAACACACAATTCCCTATACTCTGCAGGAAAACAGAGTTGATGAGCAGAAAAACATATCTCTAAAGGAGATGGCATCTTGCATGCTGCATGCAAAGTCTCTACCATAGAGACTATGGGTTGAATCACTTAATTGTGCAACATACATCCAAAAAATATATCCCCATAGATCTATCAAGGATAAGACCCCCTATGAGTCTTGGAGCAGCCTCAAATTAGAAGTGACCCACTTTCACATTTTTGGTTCACGTGCTTGGGCCCAGATTCCCTCTGAAAAGAGGAAGGCACTTGATCCATAGAGCATTGAGTGCATTTTTGTTGCATATATCGACGGTGTGAGGGGATATAGGCTTATTGATATTTCCTCAAACCATCTCATCATTGAGAGAAGTGTCCAATTCGAGGAAAGTGTCTCGCATGCACCTCAAGAGCTACATGCAGACACCCTCATTCTTCAACCAAACCGAGATGCTGAGCATGCACATGTTGAATCTTCTTCATATGAGAGTTCTGATTCATAGGACTCAAATGATTCAGATTCAGATTTAGTACATTCAGATGCAGATTCAGAGCATCCAGATCCTGTTGCAGAGCCAAAGCAGAGGCCCAAGTGGGCACATACTACTCTTCGGGATGTAAGGGATCTTGTTGGTGATCCATCCGATACTAGGAAGAATGGATCTGATTTCAAGGATCCTCCTGTTGCACTCACTGCCAATGAACCATTTCTCTCCAGGAACATTTTCTTGGTTCAGTCTTAAGATCCATAGTATTATGGTGAGGCTGTTGGAAATCCCTTTTGGGAATCTGCCATGCAAGAGGAGTACAACTCCTTCCTTGAGAACCAGACTTGGGATTTGGTTCCCCTTCCTTTTGGGAGGAAAATTGTCATATGCAGATGGGTCTACAGGACCAAGAGAACAACAAATGGATAGATTAGTAGATACAAAGCCAGGCTTGTTTCCAAAGGATTTCAGTAGGTTCATGATATTTACTATGATGATACCTTCTCTCCAATAGCGAAGATGAATTCCATACCATTGAAACTTTCCATTGCGAAAACAAAGGGATGGGAAGTCCATCATATGGATGTGAAGAATGCATTTATTCACAGTGATGTCTCTGACACGATCTACATGGAGTAGCCCCAGGGATTTTTGAAGGACTCATCTTTGGTCTGTCGACTAAAGAAGTCACTTTATGGCCTCAAGAAGGCTCCTAGGGCATGGTATGCCAATATGGATTCCTACCTATTGTCACAGAACTTTGTACGTTGTAAATCAAACCCGAATGTCTACATACTCAAGATGAATGATTCACCTCTACTTTTAATTTTGTATGTTGATGATTTGTTGATCACTGGGTTCTTGACTTCAGCGATTACTGCAGTCAATAGGATTCTACATGGTAGGTTTTTGATGTCGGGCATGGGTTCGCTACACTTCTTCCTTGGACTCTAGATAAGTCAGGATGCATCAAGCCTCAAACTGTCTCAGGCCAAGTATGAAGGAGATATCCTTGAGATATTTCACATGACAGACTACAAGTCTTCTCTAACTCCTTTCCTATCAGGAGCCAAACTTGAGGATGGTGGGGAGACTCCACTAGTTGATAGCACATTGTACAAACAACTAGTGGGGATCTTGTTGTATCTCACACACTCCAGACCAGACCTCTCATATGCAATTGGAGAATTTTCCAGGTTCATGCAGGAGCCGCATGAGCTACATTGCTAAGATACAAAGTGTATCCTTCGATACGTACAAGGATCCATCACCTTTAGGATTCATTATGCGACAGACTCTACATTAGATCTCATCAGGCTTACTGATTTCAACTGGGCTAGTGATAACACTGATCGCAAGTCCATATCTGGTTACTCACTCAGTTTTGGTTCCGGGCCTATCTATTGGTCGAGAAAGAAGAAATCTTCCATTTCTCTATATTTAGTCGAGGTAGAGTACGAAGGGGTAGTTAACATAAACATTTAGGCTATGTGGATACAACATTTTCTCACTAAGTTGGGCATTCAGTTTCATCAGTCGATCGTCATCTGGTATGACAACCAGAGAACTATGAAGTTCTGTAAAGATCCATTTCAAAGGAAGTGAATGAAGCACATGGAGATACACATGCACTAAATCTGGGACATAGTACATGAGGGGATTATCGACTTACAATTCTGTCCTTCGGCAGAATAGATGCCTTCACTGAGAAAAAGTTCCATTCTCCACGAAGTCATCTTGGAGTGAAGAACAAAGCTTCCTAGAAACTGTAGTTCTTCTTTTTACATACATTGTACTTTGAGGGGGGGTTTCCCATGAGGTTTTCCCTCTTTCCTCACTTTATTTTTAGTGTATCTTTTGTATTTGGGTTCCTAACATGGCCTAGTTTCTAGGACCCATTCTTTATTTTCACCATAGTAATGTTTAGGGGGGTGTTGGAGTTACTTCACACACACCTAGGATTTATTTTTCCTAATGTTTTTCCTTGTTTATTAGCCATAATTAGTCATTATCTAGTCTCCTATATTTTAGGGGAGAATATTCCACCTGAAGAATATTCTCTTTTAGTTGACACTTCAGTTTGACTAGTTGAGTTGAGTTTAGATGTTTCATTGGTTTTATCACCATGCAACATTTGGATCATCACCATGATAATTCGACCTTGACTTGGTATCATCACCAAACTGGAGTATTACCATTGATTCCCTGAGTTAAATCCTCACTACTCTATGTTTAGTCAGTTAACTGAAGACTAGTTGACTAGTTAACTCAACTAGGTGGCAATTCACTCCCGTAATTGCTTGAGAGACTAGACTAAGTGGTAGTTCACTCCTGTAACTTCCTGAGAGACTATACTAGGTGGAAGTTCACTCCCATAACTATTGTTGCGTGTTCATATCACTCTATACCACCACTATGGCACAATGGTTCACCTCCAGTTCACACTAATTGAGTTATACATAGTATATCATGTGTAAACTATTCATTATTCACAATGGTTAATGATAATTCTTTCATTCTTTATCTCCTTCTTCTTTCTCAAATTCACTCTGCAAATGTGTGTATTGTTGTTAAGCTAGATCTATTATGTGCAAGCTCAACACATTTACACTTGTGTCAATGCCCGTTTCACTTGATCAAAGAACTTCTTAGCTTATGTGTTCCACTTTATTTTTGTATATTTTTTAAGCATGTTTGTTATGTTTCTGAGGAGTTGTGCCAAATTAGGGATAAATCTTCTCAGAATGTTTATTTTTCCTATGAAAGACTGTAATTCCTTAATGTTTTTTGGATGGTCTATATTCTAGATGGCTTCAATTCCTCTAGGTTATATCTTGATTCCATATTTAGATATGATGTGCCCTAATAGTTTAGCCTCCTCTAAAACAAACAAGGTTTTCTTGGGATTGAGTGATATTCCAAACTTCCTACACTTTTCAAAAAATCGTCTGAGGTGTTGTAAGTGTTCTTCATATTTTTTTGAATAGACAGTTACATCATCCAAGTATATGAAAATAAATCTCCCAAGTTCATCCACAAAAGCAATGTCCATTTCTCTCTAAAATGTGGCACCATCATTCATTAAACCAAAGGGAATTTTCACATACATGAAAGTGCCCCAAGGTGTAGTGAACATTGTTTTCTCTTGGTCATATGGGTGGACTAATACTTGGTTGTAGCCAGAAAATCCATCTAACAAAGAGATTCTACTGGATCCAACTACCTTTTGTAATATATGATCCATTTTGGGCAGAGGATAGTTGTCTTTAAGGGAGAATTTGTCGAGGTTTCTAAAATCAATAGAGAAGGCCAAAGTAACAATTGAAAATATAAGAGAATAATTAGGGGAGAATCATGTAGAAGCCAGTGATATCATCAGGTTCCTAAACTAAAAGACTAAGTAGGAGTTAGAGACATTGGAAATTGAAGACAGGACAGAGACCATCCTTAAGGTCAAGAAGGTCTTGACCAAGAAAGGATTGATGCTGCAACTAGAGGATAAATCTCAGATGATGGACATTGGAGTGAAAATATTTTTCAGCAATATTGACATGCTACATAAGAAAGGACTCCCTGTACTACTAGTGATAAATGAAAATATCATCACTCTATCAGACTACAAGCAGAAGATCAACACAGTGGAAAATCATGGTTCTAAATTTGCATGTATACAAGGAAGCGTTGCTGGAAAGGATTTCTTAGAAACATTACAGTTGAACTTGAGCATCCGACATGAGATAAAATATATTTTATTACAAATCCTACATTTTCCAAGTACACTGAGATGGACGAAGTATACAGGAATTTACTCAAGGTTTCCATCCCTAGTCAAAAGAGATGGGAAGACCTGTGTTCTTTGCTTGAGTAAAGGTGATCTAGATTTTCGAGTCAGCATGAAGGAGACATTCAAGTCAAAGTGATGAATCATAAACTACTTCCCCTAGAATCAACAACAAGGATTCGAATACAATAACAACATTCCTATTATTTTGTAACTTGTAATCTAGTTAGTTAGAATTTTTCTCCACAATATCATAGTCATTAATGACAGGATCAGATGCAACTATTGTATAAATACTTCTCACTTCGAAGTATTGAGGGTTGATTTTTGTGCCCATGGAGCTATTTGTCTAATCTTTTCAAAATGATTGACCAATAATAAAAATGCTATTCACAGGATTCTTGCATTTGGTCATTGGTGATGTTTATCTTTCTCTGTTAAATGTTTACTTTTCTCTCTAATCATTATGTTTTCAGTTTGTAATCATCAAAAGTAAGTTAATGAACATAATTAGTCTCATGCACTATGTTTCTGGTATTTTATTGATCTATATGTTATTCATCTTATATTAAGTAAAGAAATTCTTAATTGCTTCTTTGTTTGGTTGACTTTCTCACCTGTTCTGTCTTTTTCACCCAATTTAATTCCAATAGATCCAACGGTCTCACTACTTCTCCCTGTGAAGAAACCTCATAAAATATTCCTTTGATTCTGATATTTAATACAAATGCCATAGACCAATGGAATTTTAATGCAATTCTTCAACCAACCTTTATAAACAAACAAACAAACTCATATTATTTTAACTAGCCTAATATCTAAAACCCAAACAAATCTAAATCATACAGAGAGATACCTCTATGAAACCGACAGGGATATATCACAATTTCAAAAGTGGTTTTGATAAGTTACCTCTATCAAATTATTCTACCCTTGACAACCTATGGGAATTACATAGTGCTAACATAATGGCGACCATACTGGGGAACTGAACAAATTTTCCAAACCTTATAAATTATCTTCCCTAGATAAGAAAA
>ML789205.1:373304-397722 GCA_009831015.1 Picea engelmannii
TCTCCTATATTTTAGGGGAGAATATTCCACCTGGAGAATATTCTCTTTCAGTTGACACTTCAATTTGACTAGTTGAGTTGAGCTTAGATGCTGCATTGGTTTTATCACCATGAAACATTGGGATCATCACCATGATAATTTGATATTTCCTTGGTATCATCACCAAATTAGCGCATTACCATTGATTCCCTGAGTTAACTCCTCACTACTCTCTGTTCAGTCAGTTAACTAAAGACTAGTTGACTAGTTAACTCAACTAGGTGGCAATTCACTCTCGTAACTGCCTGAGATACTAGACTAGGTGGCAGTTCACTTCCATAACTATTTGTGTGTGTATAGATCACTCTAGAACACCAATATGGTGCATTGGTTCACCTCTAGTGCACACTCATTGAGATATACAGAGTATATCATGTGTAAACTATTCATTATTCACAATGGTTAATGGAAATTCTTTCATTCGTTCTCTCCTTGTTCTTCTTTCTCAAATTATCTCTGCAAATGTGTGTATTATTGTTTAGATAGATATATTTTGTGTAGGTTCAACACATTTACATGGTATCAGAGCCAATGGAATGCTAAGAAAAATCTACACCAAAATTGTTTTGCAGGTACAAAAGATTGAAGACAACGGAAAGATGGAATTCCAAAAAGAATGCATTCTTACACCTTACAACTATAATACTATTTTGCATGGAAGGCGAAAATATCCATACATCTTCGAACTAGAGGGTTTTAAAGGTTAACATTGAATATAGATACATAACTGACATCATCCATAGAAAAATCCAAGTATTTAAATTGCATGGATGAGCCACTCAGAACAATTTCTAGTCTTATTTCTCCTAATCTCCTTTTTCACATATATTCCTATAAGACTCCCAATGAATCCTGGACCACCTTGGAAGGGATATTTGGAAAACAAGATGAGATGAGGGGACACATTCTAGAGGTGGATCTTCTCACATTGGATCTAAAAAGATTCGATAATATCCAAGATTTCTTTACAAAATTCAAGGATTTACTGTCGCAACTCAAAGCTTGTGGGGTTGATAAATCGAAGGAGGAGAAACAAATGGTTCTCACCATTCTCTCCAAGATTGGTCCTGAATTTAATGTATTCATATCCACATTCCATACTATCATATTCTCCTCTAGAGCCACCTGGAAGATGCCTTCTCTTGAGGACTTTATTGAATCCATGACACAAGAGAAAACTAAGATCATCAACATGGGAACATTCAAAGGCCCAAGGGAGCATGCACTCACTGTCCATGATGTCAGACAAAAATATTATAAATCTAAAGATAAATACAAATGGAAATTTCATGCACATCTGAAGAAGGAAGGGTACACAAAACCTTTCACCGATGCCTCTGGATCCAAAGGGGAAAAGGGAAGAAAAGGGGAGAAATGCACGTACTGTCGCAAAGGATTCCATTCAGAATCCACATGAATGCAAAACAAAATAGATATGATGTCTCAAATACTTCAGAAAAACAACCTTGGATATCGCATCCCTGAGGGTGCCAAGAAGAAGAAGCCAAAAGATCTGAATTCCAAGAAAGGCAATTCTAGCCATGCCTTGATTGCTATCAAATCCTCTGTCAATGATCATATCGTTGATTCAAGAGCATCACATCATATGGATGAATCAAAATAAGTATATTGTACTTTGTATGCATGAAAAGTTCCTCCTATTCTGATGGGGGACAACTCTTTTATCGAATTCATTGGCAAAGGAAGGATTGAACTCACCAACAGAAGCTTCAAGACTGTGCTGCACGTTCCCAAAATTTATGTCAACCTTCTCTCTGTGAATTAGATGATTAATTATGGCACTAGAAAAGAATTCATATTCACACAAAATTTCATGGACATCTACGACATGCAAATAAACTCCAGGGTTGCTACCGATGAGGTAAATCGTCAGTCTAGATTGTATACTTTTTCTGAATTCATTTAACCTAATTTTGCTTTGCTGCTTACTCATGCTGATGAAAGTAGTAGGATATGGCATGAAAGGTTTGGACATTTGAATTTAATATACATGAAACAACTTAGAAAGAAAATATTGGTTGATGGTCTACCAGACATTCATTTCTCCAAGGGAGTGTGTGAAGGATGTGTTCTTGGAAAACAACCTCAAGAGAAATTCTACAAAGGAAAGTCTTAGAGAGCCTTTGCACCTTTAGATTTGATCCTTAGTGACCTCATGGGTACTTTTCCACATCCATACATCAACAAAGTGAGGTTTGTTATCATTTTTGTTGACTATTTCTCACATTTTACATTGATCTACTTTCTTAGGAAAAAATCTGAGGTCTTTCAACACCTCAAAGATTTCAAAGCTATGGTTGAGACACAGTCTGGAAAGAAGATAAAATTCCTCCGAAATAATAATGGGGGAGAGTATGTAAATCATGAGATCCATAATCTTTTCCATGAGGCAAAAATTCAGTTGCAACACACAATTCCCTATACTCTGCAGGAAAACAGAGTTGATGAGCAGAAAAACATATCTCTAAAGGAGATGGCATCTTGCATGCTGCATGCAAAGTCTCTACCATAGAGACTATGGGTTGAATCACTTAATTGTGCAACATACATCCAAAAAATATATCCCCATAGATCTATCAAGGATAAGACCCCCTATGAGTCTTGGAGCAGCCTCAAATTAGAAGTGACCCACTTTCACATTTTTGGTTCACGTGCTTGGGCCCAGATTCCCTCTGAAAAGAGGAAGGCACTTGATCCATAGAGCATTGAGTGCATTTTTGTTGCATATATCGACGGTGTGAGGGGATATAGGCTTATTGATATTTCCTCAAACCATCTCATCATTGAGAGAAGTGTCCAATTCGAGGAAAGTGTCTCGCATGCACCTCAAGAGCTACATGCAGACACCCTCATTCTTCAACCAAACCGAGATGCTGAGCATGCACATGTTGAATCTTCTTCATATGAGAGTTCTGATTCATAGGACTCAAATGATTCAGATTCAGATTTAGTACATTCAGATGCAGATTCAGAGCATCCAGATCCTGTTGCAGAGCCAAAGCAGAGGCCCAAGTGGGCACATACTACTCTTCGGGATGTAAGGGATCTTGTTGGTGATCCATCCGATACTAGGAAGAATGGATCTGATTTCAAGGATCCTCCTGTTGCACTCACTGCCAATGAACCATTTCTCTCCAGGAACATTTTCTTGGTTCAGTCTTAAGATCCATAGTATTATGGTGAGGCTGTTGGAAATCCCTTTTGGGAATCTGCCATGCAAGAGGAGTACAACTCCTTCCTTGAGAACCAGACTTGGGATTTGGTTCCCCTTCCTTTTGGGAGGAAAATTGTCATATGCAGATGGGTCTACAGGACCAAGAGAACAACAAATGGATAGATTAGTAGATACAAAGCCAGGCTTGTTTCCAAAGGATTTCAGTAGGTTCATGATATTTACTATGATGATACCTTCTCTCCAATAGCGAAGATGAATTCCATACCATTGAAACTTTCCATTGCGAAAACAAAGGGATGGGAAGTCCATCATATGGATGTGAAGAATGCATTTATTCACAGTGATGTCTCTGACACGATCTACATGGAGTAGCCCCAGGGATTTTTGAAGGACTCATCTTTGGTCTGTCGACTAAAGAAGTCACTTTATGGCCTCAAGAAGGCTCCTAGGGCATGGTATGCCAATATGGATTCCTACCTATTGTCACAGAACTTTGTACGTTGTAAATCAAACCCGAATGTCTACATACTCAAGATGAATGATTCACCTCTACTTTTAATTTTGTATGTTGATGATTTGTTGATCACTGGGTTCTTGACTTCAGCGATTACTGCAGTCAATAGGATTCTACATGGTAGGTTTTTGATGTCGGGCATGGGTTCGCTACACTTCTTCCTTGGACTCTAGATAAGTCAGGATGCATCAAGCCTCAAACTGTCTCAGGCCAAGTATGAAGGAGATATCCTTGAGATATTTCACATGACAGACTACAAGTCTTCTCTAACTCCTTTCCTATCAGGAGCCAAACTTGAGGATGGTGGGGAGACTCCACTAGTTGATAGCACATTGTACAAACAACTAGTGGGGATCTTGTTGTATCTCACACACTCCAGACCAGACCTCTCATATGCAATTGGAGAATTTTCCAGGTTCATGCAGGAGCCGCATGAGCTACATTGCTAAGATACAAAGTGTATCCTTCGATACGTACAAGGATCCATCACCTTTAGGATTCATTATGCGACAGACTCTACATTAGATCTCATCAGGCTTACTGATTTCAACTGGGCTAGTGATAACACTGATCGCAAGTCCATATCTGGTTACTCACTCAGTTTTGGTTCCGGGCCTATCTATTGGTCGAGAAAGAAGAAATCTTCCATTTCTCTATATTTAGTCGAGGTAGAGTACGAAGGGGTAGTTAACATAAACATTTAGGCTATGTGGATACAACATTTTCTCACTAAGTTGGGCATTCAGTTTCATCAGTCGATCGTCATCTGGTATGACAACCAGAGAACTATGAAGTTCTGTAAAGATCCATTTCAAAGGAAGTGAATGAAGCACATGGAGATACACATGCACTAAATCTGGGACATAGTACATGAGGGGATTATCGACTTACAATTCTGTCCTTCGGCAGAATAGATGCCTTCACTGAGAAAAAGTTCCATTCTCCACGAAGTCATCTTGGAGTGAAGAACAAAGCTTCCTAGAAACTGTAGTTCTTCTTTTTACATACATTGTACTTTGAGGGGGGGTTTCCCATGAGGTTTTCCCTCTTTCCTCACTTTATTTTTAGTGTATCTTTTGTATTTGGGTTCCTAACATGGCCTAGTTTCTAGGACCCATTCTTTATTTTCACCATAGTAATGTTTAGGGGGGTGTTGGAGTTACTTCACACACACCTAGGATTTATTTTTCCTAATGTTTTTCCTTGTTTATTAGCCATAATTAGTCATTATCTAGTCTCCTATATTTTAGGGGAGAATATTCCACCTGAAGAATATTCTCTTTTAGTTGACACTTCAGTTTGACTAGTTGAGTTGAGTTTAGATGTTTCATTGGTTTTATCACCATGCAACATTTGGATCATCACCATGATAATTCGACCTTGACTTGGTATCATCACCAAACTGGAGTATTACCATTGATTCCCTGAGTTAAATCCTCACTACTCTATGTTTAGTCAGTTAACTGAAGACTAGTTGACTAGTTAACTCAACTAGGTGGCAATTCACTCCCGTAATTGCTTGAGAGACTAGACTAAGTGGTAGTTCACTCCTGTAACTTCCTGAGAGACTATACTAGGTGGAAGTTCACTCCCATAACTATTGTTGCGTGTTCATATCACTCTATACCACCACTATGGCACAATGGTTCACCTCCAGTTCACACTAATTGAGTTATACATAGTATATCATGTGTAAACTATTCATTATTCACAATGGTTAATGATAATTCTTTCATTCTTTATCTCCTTCTTCTTTCTCAAATTCACTCTGCAAATGTGTGTATTGTTGTTAAGCTAGATCTATTATGTGCAAGCTCAACACATTTACACTTGTGTCAATGCCCGTTTCACTTGATCAAAGAACTTCTTAGCTTATGTGTTCCACTTTATTTTTGTATATTTTTTAAGCATGTTTGTTATGTTTCTGAGGAGTTGTGCCAAATTAGGGATAAATCTTCTCAGAATGTTTATTTTTCCTATGAAAGACTGTAATTCCTTAATGTTTTTTGGATGGTCTATATTCTAGATGGCTTCAATTCCTCTAGGTTATATCTTGATTCCATATTTAGATATGATGTGCCCTAATAGTTTAGCCTCCTCTAAAACAAACAAGGTTTTCTTGGGATTGAGTGATATTCCAAACTTCCTACACTTTTCAAAAAATCGTCTGAGGTGTTGTAAGTGTTCTTCATATTTTTTTGAATAGACAGTTACATCATCCAAGTATATGAAAATAAATCTCCCAAGTTCATCCACAAAAGCAATGTCCATTTCTCTCTAAAATGTGGCACCATCATTCATTAAACCAAAGGGAATTTTCACATACATGAAAGTGCCCCAAGGTGTAGTGAACATTGTTTTCTCTTGGTCATATGGGTGGACTAATACTTGGTTGTAGCCAGAAAATCCATCTAACAAAGAGATTCTACTGGATCCAACTACCTTTTGTAATATATGATCCATTTTGGGCAGAGGATAGTTGTCTTTAAGGGAGAATTTGTCGAGGTTTCTAAAATCAATAGAGAAGGCCAAAGTAACAATTGAAAATATAAGAGAATAATTAGGGGAGAATCATGTAGAAGCCAGTGATATCATCAGGTTCCTAAACTAAAAGACTAAGTAGGAGTTAGAGACATTGGAAATTGAAGACAGGACAGAGACCATCCTTAAGGTCAAGAAGGTCTTGACCAAGAAAGGATTGATGCTGCAACTAGAGGATAAATCTCAGATGATGGACATTGGAGTGAAAATATTTTTCAGCAATATTGACATGCTACATAAGAAAGGACTCCCTGTACTACTAGTGATAAATGAAAATATCATCACTCTATCAGACTACAAGCAGAAGATCAACACAGTGGAAAATCATGGTTCTAAATTTGCATGTATACAAGGAAGCGTTGCTGGAAAGGATTTCTTAGAAACATTACAGTTGAACTTGAGCATCCGACATGAGATAAAATATATTTTATTACAAATCCTACATTTTCCAAGTACACTGAGATGGACGAAGTATACAGGAATTTACTCAAGGTTTCCATCCCTAGTCAAAAGAGATGGGAAGACCTGTGTTCTTTGCTTGAGTAAAGGTGATCTAGATTTTCGAGTCAGCATGAAGGAGACATTCAAGTCAAAGTGATGAATCATAAACTACTTCCCCTAGAATCAACAACAAGGATTCGAATACAATAACAACATTCCTATTATTTTGTAACTTGTAATCTAGTTAGTTAGAATTTTTCTCCACAATATCATAGTCATTAATGACAGGATCAGATGCAACTATTGTATAAATACTTCTCACTTCGAAGTATTGAGGGTTGATTTTTGTGCCCATGGAGCTATTTGTCTAATCTTTTCAAAATGATTGACCAATAATAAAAATGCTATTCACAGGATTCTTGCATTTGGTCATTGGTGATGTTTATCTTTCTCTGTTAAATGTTTACTTTTCTCTCTAATCATTATGTTTTCAGTTTGTAATCATCAAAAGTAAGTTAATGAACATAATTAGTCTCATGCACTATGTTTCTGGTATTTTATTGATCTATATGTTATTCATCTTATATTAAGTAAAGAAATTCTTAATTGCTTCTTTGTTTGGTTGACTTTCTCACCTGTTCTGTCTTTTTCACCCAATTTAATTCCAATAGATCCAACGGTCTCACTACTTCTCCCTGTGAAGAAACCTCATAAAATATTCCTTTGATTCTGATATTTAATACAAATGCCATAGACCAATGGAATTTTAATGCAATTCTTCAACCAACCTTTATAAACAAACAAACAAACTCATATTATTTTAACTAGCCTAATATCTAAAACCCAAACAAATCTAAATCATACAGAGAGATACCTCTATGAAACCGACAGGGATATATCACAATTTCAAAAGTGGTTTTGATAAGTTACCTCTATCAAATTATTCTACCCTTGACAACCTATGGGAATTACATAGTGCTAACATAATGGCGACCATACTGGGGAACTGAACAAATTTTCCAAACCTTATAAATTATCTTCCCTAGATAAGAAAACTTTATTTCTAAACAATCAAAGATCTAACTATCAAGGGATAAATGTTTAGAGGTTGTTGAAATTTGTAAATATTAAATTAGATTTATTAAATTTTAAGTTATGGCTCCAAAAATAATTCACACTAGATCTCACCCTGATCCAGAACTTGTACAAATAGTAGATAACCCCAAAAAAATAATTAGAAAAAGAAACACAACAGAAGGTGAAGGGAGTAGGAGTCCTCTTCCTAGGGCACTTCACTTCTAGAGAAGCTTGTCAAAATCCAGGACATCGGGTTTGGCCTACCTTTTGAGCATAGTATTTTCAGAACCAAATATGATAGCTTTGTGGATGAAATAGTACTATATCAAATCATCCTCCAATCTAAAACCCCCAAAATACTCTCTCCCATGATAGATTTTGATCAACAGATCCTTCAAGAGTTTGAGAAACTATAAGATCTAGCATCAAATCTTGACCAAGCCTTGTATAAATCCCATTTTCAACAGTCTATTGAGCTTTCTGCCATTTCTTTTGCTGCAACTTCTGCCAATCCTCAAGTAACTCAGTCTATACCTCCCAACCATGCTTCTTCCACATCTTTTGTCACCTCTCCAACAATCATACAATTTTTCATCCAGCCTCCTCCACCAATCATGGCAGAAAGATATGTTCCCTTGGTATTATCTACTCTTTTACATAACATTCCCTGGGACTATCAAACCGAGATTCCTTAGTTTGATGGAACTGGAGCCCTTAATGAACAACAATACGTGGATACAATGAATGCTTTCTTCGATTTATAGGAATTTTGGTAAGGAAGATTTCCAAATGAGACTCTTTGCACAAAGTTTAACTAGTGATGTTAAGAAATTGTTTAAAGAATTACTTGCTGCTAACATTGCTGATATTGTTTATTTTCACCGATCCTTTATCAATAGATGGGAGGTGAAGAAAAAACCTCTCCAATTTTATCTGAATATGAAAATATCAGAATAAAACAAGGGGAAATTGTACAGGACTATTGCACCTGTTTTAATAATATCTATAATGCAATTCATGTTCATATCAAATCTACTCAAGGCCTGTCCTTGATCAAGTTCCTCAATGGATTTGATCCTGATATGTCCTACTAATTGAGAGAAAGCAACTTTTCCACTCTGGAAGATATGGAGAAAAGTGTTGTGAGTGTTGAAGCAAAACTATCATCTAGGAGAGATAGGAAAATAATATAAAGGAGAGCCACAATCAAGGAAGAACCTTCCAATTCCACTACAGATGCCAAAATAGATCCTCTGGTTATAACTGTGGAAAGAATGATGGAGACATTATAAATCAATGGCATGAAACCACCTAGAGAGAACCAACCTGCCCCTCAAATCCTAAATACTAACTTCAAGATAAATCCTCCCCAGATCAGGCAAAGAGAGTCAAGATAACAATGAGAAAAGAGAGGCCCTTATTAGTAGATCAAGCAACCCTTTCAGGAAAACTATGCTGATGAGGGGGAAGAAACTATAGAGGGACTAGATGACAGTCACATAAATATTATGGGAGTTAATGACAATGATTCCATATTTCTTGCTCAATAAGAACATGACCTTTTTCTCCTTTCACATACCGAAGTAGATGAGGAAGAGTCAAAACAACAAGCCTTCGAAAATGAAATAATGGAAGTCCACAGGAAATACAACTTGAGAAGTAAAAAGTCTAACAACAACCAAACTAAGAAATATTATGAAACTAAGAAACCCTCAGATACTCTGGCCAAGAAAGTTCCTGAAAAGAAAAAATCAGATACCCCCACAAAAAGAACACCTGATTCTATACCAAGGACATATCAAACTGAGGTTTCCTTCACTAGACAGTCCAATCATACTACCCAGAGGAATGCGGTTGAGAAATCAGACCTTCAAGATCAAAATAGAACTCCTGCCACATTCAGTCTAGAAAGTAAATGAGCCAAAATGAAAATACATATTCCTCTATCTGAACTGATGAACAAGAATGCTTACAGATCACAACTGATCAGAGCCTTGAACATAGAACTAGGAGTAGGAAAAAACACTATTAACATTGTTGATGATCAACCAGAGCTGTTGTTTGGTCCTGAGGTTGAGGGACAAACTGACAGTGGTTTTGTTCCTTTGTTTTAGATCAGTTTAAATATTCATGATAAGACATTACAAAATGCCATGATGGATTCTGGCACTTCTCACAATCTTATGCCCAAGGTTGTGATGGAGAAATTAGGGCTTTATAGCACCAGTCCTTACAAGGACTTATAATCCTTTGAGTCAAGAAAATTTAAATGCATATGTCTAATCAAAGACTTGTGTATTACCTTGGCACAAATTTCAGCCAAAAGCATGGTAATGGATATTATTGTTGCAAATATTCCTCCAAAATATGGCATGTTATTATCTCGATCATGGGGTGGAAAGTTAAAGGGTACCTTACAACTAGACATGTCTTATGCCACCATTCTTTTTTTCAGTCAACATAGAATATTGTACAGAGAGACTCTAATGAAATACATGGTCAATAGTCAAGAAAAACCACATAACTATCCTTTATACTCTGTTCATTCTGATCTGGACTCCTTCATTTTATATAATGATGGTGACATGGATAGTCAAATTGCATAATTGGTAGATGATGTGTGTAATCTGGAGGAAAGTAAAGCAATCCTTGAGGAAAGTAAAATAGTGACAATACAAGCTGATGAACCGACAAAACCTCTCTAGAGTTTATATTTCAATGCATTTGTCAGTAAATAAGGATCTATAGATGGGGTGTGGGTGCATAATCCAAAAGAAATCTATTCAGAAATCCATCCTTATAAATTAAATTTCCAGTGCACCAATAACAGAGATGAGTATGAAGCATTGATGCTTGGCCTGAAATTGTTGAAAAATCTTGGTGCCAGAAGAATTTCAGTAAGAGGTGATTCTAAACTTATCATTAAACAAATAAAAGGTGAGTATTCTGGAAAACACTCTATACTCAGGGATTATATAAATGTTGTTTTATATTTTTACAATGTTTTATTGAATATGACTTGCAGGTGATTCCTAGAGGCCAAAACATACTTGTAGATGGACTGGCTACTTCGGAAGCCACTTGTAAAATACCTTTCCATCTTGTTAGCACCATAACAGTTTTCAAATGGTATCCAAGTATCATAATTTTAGCGAAAGGCTGTGTCGCTAAGGAGATATGATAATTTAGAGGACCAGGCTATATCTGGCGACGTATGGACAAATATGGAAAAAGCATAAAGGGTGAGACTCAACAAACCGTCGATATTGAACACAGCCCAGATCAATGGCCAAAAAACACATCGTGGATCGAAATAGCATGAAGGTTAAACAATCGAAGGTAGGCCAGGTGAAACCATCATGGTTTAAATCATGGATGTGTGGCACCCTCTAAGATACATCGGGGCAAAAACTGGTTCGCCTAAAACCGTTTTTTCCAATCCTCGATGCCAAAGCTGCTAGGTAAATGTGGACCATAGATACTAAAACAACTCGGATCAATGTTTGAAACTCATATTGGTGATTGGAGTAGCGTGAAGATTAATGAATCAAGGACGGGCTGGGGAAAATTGTCTTGGTTTAAATCATGGATGCGTGGCGCCCTCAGAGGCACATCGGGGCGAAAAGCGGTTCGCCTAAAACCATTTTCTCCAAACCCTGATGTAAATAGATACCTATAAAAGGGGGACCTCCTGGCATTATTTTATGATAACTTGAAACATTCCAACGTTTATAAACTTGGCGCAAAGAATCCATTTGAAAGTCAATCTTAGAACTGCACCAGATTCGACACAAAGATATGAGTCTTTCCTGTTTCTGTGTCCAGATCAAATTTGTTGGACAATGTTGGAACCCGCCTACCTCTCCTCGAAGCGTCTCAAGCCTCCATCACCCCTTACATCATATAAGTAGTCTTTCCTTTCCCTAAATTTGTAAGTTGGTGTGTAGAACGACATTCTCACGAAGAAAGAGTCATTCTGAATAAATTAGGATATGAAGTTTTATGTGAAATAGACATTTCATCACTCCGGCACACCCTCAGTATACCCGAGTCTTTATCCATGGTGTCAGAGCCCTTCGAGGAACATAAAATGATCACAATTTATAGAGAATTCCCACCAGAAGTAAAAACCTAGTTTTCACAAACCATTGTCAAGCCCGAGTACCATTTAGAGAGTCTGTCATTTCCTATGAGCATAAGCATCATGATCATCGAAGTCCAGTGGGCTTGTTCCCTATTAAGTTAAATTTTAGGATTCGACGATGACAAGTTTGTGGTAGAAGTCATGTTAGGTTTCCTATTGACTTTCTTTATGTTAGAGTCTGGTTAGTCAGTCTGTGTCAGTTTTGACAAATTCATTGTTGACAATATGCATCAGCAGTTGGTGAATTTTAATTCATTAAGACATTTAAGATATTACACCCATTTGTTGACGATGTTCCTAGAATCTAACAAAACTGAATTTTCTGAGACTACATTGATTTCAATTGAATGTAAAAGGATCACCATGCTTATCTTCATAAATAATATTATGTCTAGGGTGTACAGTCTTATCTTCGGTTCAGACTTGCCAAGGGTCCTAGAAGAAATGAAAAGATGTTTACAACCAAATCTAGAGAGCAGGATAGGTGACTGGATGTTGTTCATATAGTCCACGATGATTTGGATATATGGCTACAAGGAAGGAACTCATCTTTTACCAGTCTTTTTGACCCCCAGGATCTTTTCTTTGGAGTTCATAAGATAGAGGATCATCTTTGAAAATGAGCACTTTTTGAAAGCACACAAGGCTTCCAATCTAAAATTTCCTTTCATAGTAGGTCCCTTTGTAGTGAAGAACAAGTCTTTTTTTCATCATATTCAATCCAAACTCAGTGAATTTGGGTTCATGCAGTTGTAAGGAAGAAAATGCAACCCGTGCCATATCATTTCAAAGAGGAGATTGGTAAGCAGAAAAGGTCCCTATGAACACAAGCATGTCGAAGGATTTGATAAGTTGGCCAAGCTAGAAACCTATGTAGATATGGAGGTCACTATGCAACATGATCTAACAAAACAAACGAAACCAACCTCCCAGCAGAACCCAACACATAAACCTTCTCCTAGATTGATTATCAAAGCTCCTAAATTGAGCGTCTACAATAAGAGGAGTAGTTCAGAGGCCCTGGGCTCTAGTAGACAGCAAGATATTCTCAAGAAAATGAAAATAACATCATCCTCTCAAATATTTGATCTCGAAGAAGAATAACCCAAGTAGAAAACATGCATGGAAATGGTATAATGTGTAACCAAGAATGAAGAAATAGGTACAAAAAATAGGACACAAACTGAAAGCAATAGAAAGGTCTTTAGCAGCAGGAAACACATATTTAGCTAGACACCTGGGGTAGTTTATCAGTCCAAGGAAGATTTAATGAACCAATACACTGTGAAGGGAAGTATGGCCAACAGTGAAATAAGAGACCTTTTGTCTGAAGTGGAAAATACTTCCTAGTTTAAAGCTTCCTTGCTCTCAGTCAGAGAGGTGGAAAAGAAAGCATTTAACATAGCAGTGGTTGATGATGATAAGGTATCTGAGATCAAAATTCACTATGAAAATATTGGTGCCCCTGAAAAAGTAAACTTCCACAGAAATGTCAGCGATATGCTATATTCTGATTATCTGAGTTTGGGTCTGAGGGTCGCAAGATTGACAACACATGCACTCAAACTATATGGACAATTGAAATAGGAAAAGGAATCCAACAAATCCTGGATGAAACAAGTCAAGACGCTAGAGTCTGAAGGTCCTCAAGGGGGGAAATATTCTTTGGATGAAAAGGATAAGATGATCCAAATATTAAATAAAAGGTTGAAAATGTCACCCATAGACCATCCACAAACAATAGAACTAATTGCTTTGGAACAAGAGAAAGAGGCATTTAGACAAGAGGCACTCAAATACAAATCTAAAGTGATGCAGTTGGAAAAAGGAGAAAGAAAATTGGTCACAAGCATAGGCAACAACATCAGATGTGGTTGTCATTGTACCTACTAATACAGAGGATGGATCTATCCCTGAAGGGTTGGTCCAAGATATGTCCCAGGTAAGCATCAAAACAAGAGAGATCACAGGTCTCAATGAAGTTATAGAAAAGTTGAAACAAGAGATGAAGATGAAGGATGAGAAGATGGCTCAACTTCACAGAGATAATCAATATTTGCAAGAGAGAGTGAGAAAAATGAAAATCGAGCTAAAGGGGAAAACATTGTTGCAAGGAGCCAAACATGTCATATGGGATGTTATTGCCACATAAGCTACTAAATTTAGGGTTTACCTAAAATTTATAAATGATAAAGATAGTTTGGCTGCTACAGCTCGGAGCAGGTGTGTTCTTGTTAATGAAGTATTAGCCAAGAAACCTTCAGAATGGGCCCAAAATGATATTTAGTTGTTAAATTCTATGCCAACTGTTGATCTTCAATCTATCAGGATAAAAGATAGGACTGCATTGATCATTTCAGCTAGGAAAATCATCACCAAGCATAACCTGCTCAGATCGTTCCAAAACAAAGCTCTGTAAATGGAGCACAACCCACAAGAATTTAAATATGTATTTGAACAATTGTTTATCAAAGGACTCCCATCATTTTGCAATGCCAGAGGTTCACTATACAATCAGGAAGATTTCAATACTCTCTTCATGCAATGCAGAATGGACCATTCTAAATTTGAAGCTATAGAAGAAATCCCGAAAGGCCCAAGTTTGGTAGAATATCTGGCTATAGACTTTGAAATTTTGAATAAATTCAAAATAATGAAAGTTGGCATGCCGACTATGTCCTATGCCAAGTTCATTGACTTGGAGATTTTGATTAAAGAGATGATGGATTGTGGAATCCCCTCTGATTCACAATGGAAGGAAATCGTGTGGCTGGGTAACACAAAGTGAAATATCGCTGGAGCAAGTGAATTATCCCCGAATGTCATCAGATTTGCAGATCTGACAGAATACCAGAGTGATACAGATGGCATGAAAGAAACTAAACAAAAAGAGAAATTTCCTGTAATTTTGGAAGCATTTTATCTTGTCAATCATTGTAAATTGTTTCGTATATCGAAACTGTCAGTCAAAACTGTTTTGGAAGCTAAAATGCTTTAGTTTCAGATATTTTGATCAATTTGTATAAGTAATGGGTTACTTGAATGAATTAATGTTGGCAGAAGTGCAAGAGCACCTTTTGGTTGTATCAAACTCTATTTGTAAATTTTCTGAATCTAAATTGAATATAAATGCAAAAGATTTTGAAGTCTCTATGAAAATATTCTAATGGGTGGTGATATGAGCTTTGTTTCCTTTCATTGTATGTATTTCTTGTGACCTATTACTTCATTTACATTTTCTTCTGTTTAAATTGGAGATTTAAAGGCCCAGAATTCATCTTGTGATGCTCTTGGCTTAAGCAATTTAAACTATGTGATTGTCTTCTTAACTTATTCAGAATTCATTTCAGTAATGCTATGATGCATTTACTTGTTTTATTTATCTTCCTACACTCTATTTAAATTTAATAATAACTCAAATTCATCAACTTGTTTATCCTTTTTCCTATGGAGAGTTCTATCAATCAATGCTTTGTTTTCATTCAATTTCAGAATTTTGATTCCATAGCCCTATGTGTTCCTCCCCTTCCTTGCCAACAAATTTATTAAAAACCACCAAAACAAACCAAATCTAGCCACCAATTCCCAAAGAAACATCAAGTGACACAAGATATCCCTCTCTGAGTTGAGCAGGCTAGTGCCTCATCTCTAAAGCTAAACAATTGCCTCTGTCATTTTTCTATTCAGCTAGACAAAATTTACAGAGTGTTAACATTCTGGCACCGTTGTCGGGGATGAAATTGAAAACTCTTCCATAGGAAAATGATTTAAAACTCTAGTTTGATTCTTGAGGGTGATAGTGGATCAAATACCTTATTGGCTGAGATTATTTTTACCTCCGTTATTCAGTGACCAAGTTCACTACACCTTGTGAGATAGAAATCATGGCTCCTAAGAAAGTTCACACTAGGAGAAATCCAGACCTAGAAGCTACAATACCTATGTATGACACTGAGAAGCTTGTACGTAGAAGAAAAGAAAGGAATGTGACCCCAATGTTGCACCCAGACTGATATCTGTCCTTGCCTATGGACAAATTGACTAGCATCGAAGACCTTGTATTCGATGTGAAATTTGAACAATCACGATTCAAAACTAAGTCTGAATCTTGTCTAAACGAGACTATGTTTGATGAAAAGAGGTTCCAAGATCTAGGTTTAGCCGCATCTATCAAGCCTGTAGTGACCCCTGCTCAGAACCAACGTCCACTCTGACCCCTCACAGTAGCTATAGCACCAAGATTTTCTCCCCTCATACTACCCACTCAACTACATGACCTGCCTCAAGACTACAATCTAAGGATTAAACTATATGATGTCGAAGGTAACATATCATCCCAAAAACATATGGACTGGTTTAATGATTTCATAGACTTGGAAGAAGTGGACTATGAAGATGTGAAGATGAGGTTGTTTACATAGATCCTTATGGGAGATGTGAGGAAGTGGTTCAAATCCCTTCCAACAGGCAATATCATAGATTTCAAAGCCTTTGCGACAAGCTTCCTTTCAAAATGGGGGGATAATAAAAATCCCCTTCATTTTTTGACCCAGTATAACAATATGAAGAGATCACCTGATGAGATGGTATAGGATTTTTCATCCAGATTCATGAAGGTGTATAATGTTATTCCTGATGAAGTAACCCCACCCCCCCAAGGCAGCTTAGCTCAAATATGTCGATTCTTTTGAAAGTGACTTTGATTTATTATTAAGAGAACAAAGATCTACCACATTGGATGATATGACTACTGATGCTATAGAGGTAGAAGTGAACCTGATGGCTTTAGGGAAGATGAAAACCAATGCTATCAGAGACACTAATAGAGATAAAGACAAAGCACAACCTTCAACATCTCAAGCTTCGGAGGAAATATTCAAAGTGATGATGAGAAACATGGAGCGGATGATGGAAAGGATGGCCCTAGGAAATAGGACTAACCCCAGAGAACAAGATGATGGTCCACCCAGAAATCTGAGAAGACTGGCTATTTCATAGATCAGGCAAAGAAATCAGGGAAATCAGGCCAATCAAGAAGATCCGATGAATCTGGGAAACCAGGAAAATCAAGGAAATCAAACAAATCAGGGAAACCAAGGGAATCAAGGGGAAAAACAAATCAAGCCTCCCTTCCAAAATAATTATGTAAATATATTAGAATTCTAGTATCTGAGGAATTTGGCAAGAAAGATATTTCATGGGAGCATTTTGTGGTTATCTCTCATTTTAAGTTGTATTTATCACCCACTCCTCAATCACAGAGGGCAAGTTCTTTGTCACCTACCAGTGCTACCAAAGCAGGTACCAATAGGAAGAGAAAGGGCATAGCCCCTGTTCAAGTGTCATAGGTCAACAAGCAGGTCATTGAAGTTGAGGAGGAAGTTTTTCTTTCTCCACACATATATTTTTTACCACCTCCTCCACCAGGGTTAGAAGAGGTGCCTCCTTCTACCAAAGCCACATCTAAGAGAGGGAAGCATCTTCTCTTTTCCCCTTCTCCTCCAGCAGTCAAAATCAAAGGTAAAATACCTTTCACAAGGTCATCAATTCCTAAGGAGGATTATAGAGAGAAGTCCTTACCAGAGATCCCTATTCAAAAGAAGAAGGGGAAGAATATTGAAAAACCTATAGAGGAGAAATTAGAAACCCTTGTACAAAAGAAGAAGGGTAAAGGTGCTAAAGGACCTTTGGATAAGAGATATGAGACCTCTGAGAAAGGCACTGAGAAACCTGATGAGTTGGACAAAACACTTCCCATGCAGGAGGAAGAGGAGTCTGAAGAAAATCTTATTAATACTGAGCATGCCACTGTCGCTCGTGACAGTCAAACATACAAAAGGCTTATCAAGAAACTTAGATATGCAAGGAAGGAAATAGATTATCTTAAAGAAGAAGACAAGGTCCACTTGGATCAAATGGAAGAGCTCATGGCTGGCTACAATCATACCCTTGAATTGGCAAGGTTTGCAGTGAGAAAGGCTCTGCCCCTTCATAAACAACTGAAAAATCATTACAAACAGAGTAGAGGCTTTCAATCTCAGAATGGGAAGTTAAAGGAAGAGATAAAACACTTTCAAGATGAGGTATCCCAAAGGAATTTGCAGGTGTTGGTTGAAGTTGCCATTGAGGATGATAAAACAACAACTAAGGAGAGCACAACTACATAGAAGAATCCGGTCAACGCTAGGAAAAATAAGTCTGTTATGCCAATTGAAGATCCTGTTTCTACCAGAAGGAGTGTGAGGCTAAGTATTAAAATGACAAAATAGTTGGTAATGGTAAGCCCATTTTTTTAGAAATGTTCCTTTTTGGGAGGGTTAACTAATATCCACATACTAGTTGTGCCATCTATACAGGATTCTAGGCATTTAGCTATATAGATTTTGAGTTTTGCTAAGTGATAGCTTCACCCAGTGGTAAAAGGCATTACCTATGGTATGGTCAAGGCACCTAAGTAAAATGGTTCTGCCATCATGAAAGGACACACACTGCTCTGTACATATTCAAGATTGAAAGGCACTACCTTTTGGCAATGCTACCCAAACCAGTAAGAAATGCAGCGTAAGTGACGCTACATAAAGGTGTTGTGTAATATTCCATAGATAACAGAATCAACATATGGGTATAACATAGTGGTGCTGGCCACAGGTGCTATGTAATATTTGGTAGGGAGCAAGTTTACACATAGACACAACACAAAGGTTCTACCCAATATTTCAACAGAGGACCAATGTTGGTGCATATATGCAGCACCGTGGCACTACCTATAGGCACTACCTTCTTTCCTTGTTTCATTTTACAGTGCGCTATCCAAAGTTGCTACCCAAGGAAATTGCCAGGAAACACCAGGAATCTAGGAGGACTAGGCCAATAGCATTTTGGATAAGTTGATGATGGAGAAAGTTACATAAGTAACAAGTGGGATTTTGAAGACAAATATAGGCTCCAAAGGGACACATGGAAAAACAGGAGATGAGCAACAAAAGAGAATCAAAGTAGTTAGAAGCATGATTGGATTAGTCACCAACGTTTCCCTGTTTTATAGCATGGGTTGTTATTCTAGTTGTTAGAACAAATAAATGTTTAGATATTTTCAAGGGAAACATGTCAGCACATACCTCTAGTTGTTGCCTCCCTTTATTGTTATATATAGATAGATCAATTGCTTTAGCATGTTCATATGGTTGAGAAAGACTCCCTTTTACTTGTAATATTTTGATGAAGTGACTATGATCTAGTGATGTACTAGACTTAAGACTTTTTGGCTAATAGAAATCAGCTTCTCTTTCAGTCTATTTTATTCTGATGTTGAATGTTCATTCTTTGAATGATTCACATGAATTATTGTGGTGATGTTATGGTAGATGTTTGATCATTATATTATCATATGTTTATTTAGCTTCTTTAGTTTCTGATGTCAAGAAGATCTTGTGATTATAAACTTTCTTCCTTAGACTTTTGTAGACCTGATGTTTGCAGCAGTCCCTACACTCCTCTCACTCAAGTCTTCCCTCTGTTCATACTTACTCCCAAACTATTGATAGAAGTTAGCCAAGACCTTAATTGATGGTGCATGCTAGCCCTATTGTCTGAGTTAGAAATTTACCATTTGAGTCCTTTTCCATTTGACCCTTTAAAACACTCTTTCATTCACATATAACATTATGGGTATTGGGTTTGCCTTCCATGCAATCTGAAGGTGACTCCTATTGCTAACACTCCCAAACCCTCCAAAAGGAAACCCCTCCAAAGAAGCTCAGAACAATGTACCTTCTTCTAGTCAAACCAAAAACGATTTTGTTGCAAAAGATTCAGCTCCAAAAGACTCCACTGTGAAAGATTTTGTTGCGAAGGATACTATGGAAAAGGGAAAACAGTAAGAATAACCTCAGAAGAAAATATTTACAAGAAGATAAATGGTCACCAAAGAAGTAGAAAGGACTCCATCATCTTTTGATTTCGAGAGTGAGATGGCTAAGATAAAAATTTCAGTACCACTTAAGGAATTGATCAGGAATAGCGAATAAATAACTCAGATAATCCAGATGCTTAAAATGGGACATACCTATGATACCCTAAAAATACAATATGATCACCCAACTATCCTATTTGGGCCAAGAGAAGATAGAAAGCTTCCTCAAAATGGAGAACGAGTTCGAGAATTTGAACATTGATGATGAATATTGCGATGATGAGGTAGATGCAACTACTTTCACGAGAAAAGGATATTTTCACAATCAAATTGTTGGAAGAGATATCATTCATCTAAAGATTAATATCATCCCCAAGGGTATGGTACCATTAGAGAAACATTTTGATAACAACGACGTAGCCAGAAGTTCGAAGATCATGGTAGATAAAGGGGACATGGAAGAATCCAATATTGGGACTCCATAGGATCCAACGATCGTGAAGCTATCCAGGAAGCTCAACCCTGAAGTCAAAGAGAGGTATTTCAAATTAATGAAAGAAGTCCCCAACGTTTTTTCTTGGAGCTATGATGATCTAAAATTCTATGATACCAGTATAATATAGCATGTTATCCTAATTAAAGAAGATCACAAGCCATTCAAACAGAAATTAAGAAGAATAAACCCTTTGTTGTTACCATTGATAGAAAAAGGAAGTAAAGAATTTGTTTGAAGCAAAAATTAGTGTCCCTGAGGTTTTCCAAATGGGTGGAAAATTTGGTACTAGTCCAGAAAAAGAGTGGAGAAATTAGGCTTTGTGTAGACTTCAGGAATCTAAATAAGGTGTATCTAAAGGAAAACTATCCATTGCCTAAAATGAATTATATTCTACAGAAGGTAGTAGGTTCTCAAAGGATGTCAATTCTAGATGGTTTCTCTGGATATAATCATATTATGGTGCACCTTGACGACCAGGAAAAGACTGCATTCACTACACCATGGGGAACGCTTATGTATGCAAAAATGCCTTTTGGGATTATGAATGCAGGGGAGACATTTCAAAGAGCCATGGATATATATTTTTCTGATGAGAAAGATAAATTCATTGTTATCTAAATTGATGACATTATCGTGTATTCTTCCTCAGATGAAGAACACCTCAATCATCTCAGAAGGGTGTTTGAGAAATGCAGAAAATTTGGCATATCACTAAATCTAAGAAAATCAATTTTTTCAATGGAAGAAGGGAAGATCTCAGGGCACATCATTTCAAAGGAAAGCATAAAGGTGGACCCCAACAGGGTTGAAGGTATATTGAAAATCAACATACCCAGAAGAAAAAAGGAGGTACAATCTTTCCTGGGGAAAGTAAACTTTCTGAGAGGGTTTATCCTGAATTTGGTTGAAATCATAAAACACATCACCAACATGCTTAAAAAGGGAAATGAAATAAAATGGATTCCTGAAGCAAGAACTTCCTTTGAAGACATCAAGGTGGCATTGACAAAGGCTCTTATATTGGCCAACCCAAATTTTGAAAAACATTTCATATTGTTCTAATTCGCATCAGAACACACAATTGCAAGTGTATTACTCCAAGAAAGATGATCAAAGTTTCGAGAAACCCATAGCATACTACAGTAAAAAATTTAGAGATGCTCCTTTAAAATATTATATCATGGAGAAGCAAGCATATGCTTTGGTCAAAGCATTGAAAGAATTCAAGGTTTATATCCTACACTCACATACCACAACTTATGTTTGTAGCAGCTCAGTTAAGGACATATTAACACAGCCTGACCCTGAAGGGAAGAGGGAAAAATGGATTGCAGTACTATTAGAATATGATCTTGAAATCAATCCCACGAAGTTGATCAAAGGACAGGGAATTGCTAGACTGATGGCATAAACAAATTGCAAACTCTTGGGAATAAACTTCATTGCATATTTATCAGACCTTGCAGTAGAGGAAGAAAGGGAGACTCCACAAATATCTTAGAAGTTTCTTGACTCTGCATGGTATGTAGATATCATTTTTGTGTTAAACAATCTGCAGGATCCTCCTCATTATAGTAAAACAAAGGCTAGATTTTTAAAACATAAGGCAACAAAATTTTGTATTGTAAATGAATTGTTGTACTGGAAAGATCTAGGGGGAATTTTGTTGAGTTGATTGATGGAAGATGAAGTAGAGAGAATGATCAAAGATTTCCACAACTGATCTAAAAATAGAAGGCTGACTTGTTATGCTATGCAAACACCCTCTACTTCATTAAAATAAACCTTACAGGACCTTGCTTCATGTGTTAAAATATGCAAGATAGTTTATGTGTTAAGTTCATGCTTCTTCTTGTCAATGTATATGTGTGAGGAAATGTTCTTTTAAAAGGTTAATTAGGTGCTATAAACCAATACACAGCAACATAAAGTGCAGCAAATAACACAACAAACTCACAACAATAACAAGGTGATAAAGGAGTTCACCCCTCTCTGGGCTACATCTCCTTGAGCCTCCTTCAATGGACTTGGCTCTTTGGGATTAGTTTGTCAAATGTTCTTTTAAAAGCTTCTTCTCAACTCCAATGGATTTAAAAAATGTACCATTAGGTTCAGAATACATAAAAACCCCAAAAATGACTATTAGAACTCTAAAAATGGATCTTGTCTCATCCAGTCATGACCTCTTCTACATGTGGCCTCCAAGCTTCCTTGAGCTTATCTATGGAACAAACACCTGTAAAAGTCCTCCAATGGATATGAAACCTATCCCAATATGTTCATAGCATAATAATTAGTCAAAAATGACTATTCAGTCACAGAAAATAGACTAGGGCTCATCTGAGCATGGCCTCAAACAATGAGGGCTTCAAGCTCCCTAGAGCTTCCTCAAACTTCAATGGTTAAAAACCTACAAAAGAAGTCTTCAAATTCCTGTGAAAATAGTGCCAATGGACTCAGAACGTCCAAAAACCCCTAGCTGGGCCTTTTTAGCACGTCATTTGGCCAAAAACTCAAGAAGTTAGGCCTCCTGCCATTTTTCCCCCTTCAAGTTGCTGTCCCTGGTTCGCCATTTCGCACCTGTGTGTGAGTGACCTAGCTTCTGGGCGTTTCCCGTGCCTAAACCCAGCAAACGCGCGCATTCCGAAATTGGTGCCAAAATGTCGCACCATTAGCGGAATTAGGCCCCCAAAGGACGGAGGTGTTGGGCGCATGGGGGACCATATGGCCACGTCCCAGCGCAAAGGTAGGCACCCGTTCCAAGGTTAGGCCTAGGCTTGACAAGTGGCGGGCGCAAATGGTTTGTATGACCATTTTTAAAAACCAAAACGAGAACCCAAAACGCGCGCCATATTCAATGTGGTGGTCATGTGTGGAACCACAAAACCGCGGGCTACATTTCAAAACTCCCTGCGCACCATTTACAAAAGTAGGGTCATATACAAGGCGCGTGTAACCAGGGGATTTGTATAAAGTTTGAACCCCCCGCGCAAATGCATAATATATCATGGCCATATGTAAATAATAATATGACCCAGGGCTATAATTGAAATACCCCCGCGTGCGCGCCATTTATAAACAGGCGTGGTCACATACAATAACATATGACCGCGGGTCGGGGCTAAGCCCCAGCCCGTCCCCCCGCCAAAATTTACACAATGTAAATTCAAATAATTTTAAAACCATATCATATACAAGGAAAAAGTGGCGGCATGTTGGCTAGTGGAGTTTCATTGGAACGTTGTACAGTGGGAGGAGGTCCGGGGGTCGAACCCCACAGACCCATAAATTTTTTAATAAACCAATCAATTGACCATAGCCAATAAATGGGTGCCACATGGCAGCCGTTGATTGGGCCACGTGGCACCCTACCATTCACCCAATAGATGCCATGCAAGATACCAGATATATAAAATATGCAGAACATAAATGGAATGCTAGAAATAACAGAATAACAGTAAAATATCCAGCATAATATTCACAATACACAAAAACGATATACGAAAAAGCAACAGAAATAACACTTTGAATCAGATAGCAATGTTCACAGGCCTCTTTGAGGGGGAAACCTCCAGTCGAGCAGCACTCTATTACAATAATATCCAATCTAGGGTTCTCATACCCTCGACTCCTATTTATACTAAAAAGAAGCATCTAGAGGAAGATCCTTCTAGAAGCGGAAGCTTCTATTAGGTCTTCTTACATCCGCCTTATTCTATTTTATTGAAAGGTCTTATTAATATTGACCTTTATTACATCTGAATACATTGATCTACCTATATGCGGGTTAGGACCTTAACATGTCCGCCCCCTTAAAAACAGCCTTTTCCTCAAGGCTTGAGATGTGGAAACTGTTGCAGAATGGTAGCTGGTTCCCTAGTGGCATCTGCTGGAGTCATATCTTTCCACTATACTAGCACTTCCTTGATGGTTCTCTGACGCAGGCGATGCTCCCTCTAGTCCAAAACTTCTTCTGGTTGTAGCCAAATGGATCCTTCTTCAGCTAACTCTGGAAGGTTGGTTTGAAGTTGGCACCTGGTTCCAATCACCTTCTTCAA
>ML789205.1:422511-440989 GCA_009831015.1 Picea engelmannii
AACTCTCAACCAATCCCTGGTTCTCAGCAAGTCAGATACACTCAACTCCAGAAGTCAGAGAGAATGACAATGCCAACAAAAGCTAAGAAAAGAAAGTCAAGTTTCAAAAGCAAGAAAAACCTAGAAACCCTAGATCAGTTCCAACAAGACAATTAAAGAAAAATATATGTAAGTCACTGATGTAATAAGCCAAAGAGGTCTAAATAAACATATATGAGCTATTGATAAAGTCAAATTTTAAATTCAAAAAATTTCAAAAACTGTTCGCAGGCCAGTGTGGAACACAGTGCGAGAAACTATGGTTCTCGCAGGCCACTTTGATGCAGCATGTGAACTATCCACACTGAAATGTATATGCAGAGTGCGAACTATCAAGGTTCTCGTAGGCTGTTAATGGGCAGAGTGCGAGAATCTCTGAAACTAATGAAAATTTTGAAAAAGCAAGTAAAAATCAATCTGGCTTATAGACCCAGAAGGTCTCTCAGGGTATCCTGAGGACTCAGAGACTAACAAATCAAGAGAAAAAATGCAAATAGAGCAAATGGCCACAGAAAGTTCAAAAAACCAAAAAGACAAAAGGGATAGATCCCCAGTGGAGTCGCCAATTTTGTTATAGGATAAATCCGTAGGTGCGGACACTAACCGATCTCCCTAGATCCACCTGGTATCTAGAACAAAACAGGACAGAATAATACACTTTCCCTAGATCTAGCCTATTGAATGAACTAAGAGATAAGGATTATGGACATACCTTATGAGCACTCTCCTTAGATCTCTGTTGTTCCAAGCTTTGCTCCAATTCTCTCGTCCCATCCAGATCACAACAAAATGAACCAATCGAAGTGAAGGAAGATTAAGATGTTCAATGACTAGTCTATACATATGATCAAGGAATTATGTAATAAAGTGATATCATCTTTATGGGAAAGGGACATATTGCTGTATTAATTGAATTGAAAGTGAAACTTACAACCTGAGCCTTGCTTTCATAGGTCTCCTTTCGATGGCTTCCATATCTGACACACACACTTGCTCATGCATGAAGAAAATCAACTACTTGTGATGACCTTGCTGTTGTCTCTTGCTGCTGTAGCATCAATCCTCCACACAGTCTTGCACTGATTCTTTGATCAATCTCTTGCTAACTTGCTGCTTGCTCAACTTCTATTAACCCTTTCCATGAGTAATCTCCTCAATATATAGGAAGAAATAGATTAGTTACTTGGACAGGGAATGATCCCAAGATATCTGGAATTCCAGTACTTGAATAATCACTTGAACGCCAACTCACCCTTCTAGAAGATTCCCTTCTAGAAGGTTCGAGATCTTTATCTTTTTCCCCTTTAAGAGCATGTTCTCACCCTAACCATGAGTACAGTGCGAGAAGTTCGCACCCCAAATTAAGGTAGACTACGAGAAACTTGCATTCCCGCAGGTGAATATATAAGTAGCCTGCGAACATGTTTTAAAGTGTGAATTCTAGAAGAAGACAACTGTAACTTTTCTCAGGAAAGTGTTCTTGGTAAAGAGCTTGATCTTCCATCATCATAATATCATCATGACATCATCACAATGACCAAATTTGTGGATAACAATACCAATAGCTAAATCTCAAGCTATCATTGGCAAATACATGAGCAAAACAAACTATGCTCTGATACCATCTGATCTGAAAATAGAAGGCTGACTTGTTATGCTATGCAAGCACCCTCTACTTCATTAAAATAAACCTTACAGGACCTTGCTTCATGTGTTAAAATATGCAAGATAGTTTATGTGTTAAGTTCATGCTTCTTCTTGTCAATGTATATGTGTGAGGAAATGTTCTTTTAAAAGGTTAATTAGGTGCTATAAACCAATACACAACAACATAAAGTGCAGCAAATAACACAACAAACTCACAACAATAACAAGGTGATAAAGGAGTTCACCCCTCTCTGGGCTACATCTCCTTGAGCCTCCTTCAATGGACTTGGCTCTTTGGGATTAGTTTGTCAAATGTTCTTTTACAATATGCTTCTCAACTCCAATATATTTACAGACTGTACCATTGGGTTCCGAATACATAAAAACCCCAAAAATGACTATTACAACTCTGAAAATGGATCTTGTCTCATCCAGTCATGAACTCTTCTACATGTGGCCTCCAAGCTTCCCTAAGATTCTCTATGGCCAAAACACCTATAAAATTCCTCCAATGGATCTGAAACCTATACCAATGTGTTCAGAGCATAATAATTAGTCAAAAATGACTATTCAGTCACAAAAAATAGACTAGGGCTCATCTGAGCATGGCCTCAAACAATGAGGGCTTCAAGCTCCCTAGAGCTTCCTCAAACTTCAATGGTTAAAAACCCTCAAAAGAATCCTTCAAATGCCTATGAAAACAGTTCCAATGGACTCAGAACGTCCAAAAACCCATAGCTGGGCTTTTTCGACACCTCATTTGCACAAAAACTCAAGAAGTTAGGCCTCCTGCCATTTTCCCCCCTTCAAGTTGTTGTCCCTGGTTTGCCATTTCGCACCTATGTGTGAGTGTCCTAGCTTCTGGGCGTTTCCCGTGCCTAAACCCATCACACACACGCATTCTGAAATTGGTGCCAAAATGTCGCACCGTTAGAGGAATTAGGGCCCCTAAGGACGGAGGTGTTGGGCGCATGGGGGACCATATGGCCACGTCCCAGCGCAATGGTAGGCACCCATTCCAAGGTTAGGCCTGGGCTTGACAAGTGGCGGGCGCAAATGGTTTGTATGACCATTTTTAAAAACCAAAACGAGAACCCAAAACGCTCACCATATTCAATGTGGTGGTCATATGTGGAACCACAAAACCGCGGGCTACATTTCAAAACTCCCCGCGCACCATTTACAAAAGTAGGGTCATATACAAGGCACGTGTAACCGGGGGCTTTGTATAAAGTTTGAACCCCCCGCGCAAATGCATAATATATCGTGGCCATATGTAAATAATAATACGACCCAGGTCTATAATTGAAATACCCTCGCGCACGCACCATTTATAAATAGGCGTGGTCACATACAATAACATATGACCGCGGGTCGGGGCTAAGCCCCGACCCGTCCCCCCGCCAAAATTTACACAATGTAAATTCAAATAATTTTAAAACCATATCATATACAAGGAACAAGCGGCGGCATGTTGGCTAGCGGAGTTTCATTGGAATGTTGTACAGTGGGAGGAGGTCTGGGGGTCGAACCCCACAGACCCATAAAAATTTTAATAAACCAATCAATCGACCATAGCCAATAAACGGGTGCCACGTGGTAGCCATTGATTGGGCCACATGGCACCCTACCATTCGCCCAATAAATTCCACTGTCGAAACCACATTCGTCCAATTGTCAGCAAATCAAAAACTTCCACGTCAGCACTGTACGGTCATCGTACGGACTGTACGGCCCTGCCACGTCACCACTGTACGGACTGTACGGACAAGAACATTCAGCATCAAAATTTTTGCATGTTTGCCTTGGCGAACAGATCGTGATATCTTCTCCATACGGACTCCGTTTGAGAAAGTAAATATACCGTCGGAATCAGGAGGACGAGACAGACGGAATGGCACCATTTTCATTGCATTCTGAGCACTTTGAAATTTGAGCAAATTTTGATCCCCTGGTCCAGATTTTGATCAACAAAGGTGAATATGGAGGTCATCATTATTGGAAGACGACTATGCACAAAATTTTTAGAGATGGCTTTTATTGGCCTAGCATTTCTCTTGATGTATATAAAGATATTTCAAAGTGCCATGAATGTCAAATCTTCGATGGAAAAGGAAAATTACAATCTGTACCGCTAAAACCCATTTCAGTAGAATCTCCTTTCAGACAATGGGGCCTAGATTTCATAGGAGAGATACATCCACAATCCTCAGCTCAACACAAGTGGATCTTGACTGCAACAGATTATTTTCGTAAGTGGATCAAGGTTGTTCCTGCCATACATGCTATAGATGATGTTATCATTCAATTCCTGAAGACAATATCCTGTCTAGATTTGGATGCCCGATGAATATTATAACAGACAATGTAGCGGCCTTTAAGTCAAAAAAATTAGAAAAATTATGAAATGATTACAACATTACTCTTGGTCATTCCATGTCATATTATCCTCAGGGGAACAGATTGGCTCAATCTTCAAACAAAATCTTGGTCAGAATCATCAAAAAATTGTTGCAAGAGAACAAAAAGGTGTGGCACAAAAAACTCATCCATGTGTTGTGGGATGACAGGATATCCCCAAAAGGATCTATTTCCACATCTCCTTTCCAGATCGTTTCTGGTACAGAGGCCATTTTTCCTACTACATTGGGATTGTCGGTGATGAAGTTGTTATAGGAGAAAGAAGCATAAACAAATGCCAGTCGGAGGAGATATGATGAGCTCATCAGCGTACAACAGACCAGAGAAAAGGCCTTCAATAATGTGCAGTTTCATCAAGACAAGATCAAAGAATATTTCGATAGACATACCAAGGTAGAAGACCTCAAACCAGGATACTAGGTACTAAAATGGGATGCCAAAAATGAAGATAAAGGTAAACATGGGAAATTTGATAATCTTTGGCTGGGTCCATTCAAATTCTCAACTTACCATGGGATCAATGCTTATTTGTTGGAAGAAAGTAATGGAGAATTTGCTAGAGGAGGGCCTGTGAATGGAAGGTTCCTCAAGCATTACATTGTTTGAAAAAGAATCACCCCACCATTCATTGTATATAACCATTCTACTTTTTCCTTTACGCATTAAAGATTGAAATAAAGGCATCATAGTTGAAGCCCGAGGTGAAGGCCCTGAGCTATGCTAGGCAGATTGTAAGTTTTCGAATAAAAACCAGCAGATTCATATCACATTGATAAATCACAGCACAATGGGAAGGCACTTAGTCTACAGTTCTTTGCTACCTCACATGGAGGATAGCATCCCCAGTAGGAGCCAATTTTAGCACCATAACAATTTTCAAATGGTATCCAAGTATTAGAATTTTAGAGAAAGGTTGTGTCGCTAAGGAGATATGATAATTTAAAGGACTAGGCTATATCTGGCGACGTATGGATAGATATGGTGAAATAATAAAGGGTGAGACTCAACAAACCATCGATCTTGAACACGACCCAGATCAATGGCCAAAAGGAATATCGAGGATCGAAATAGAATGAAGGTTAAACAATCGAGGGTGGGACAGGGAAAACCATCATGGTTTAAATCATGGATGTGTGGCGCCCTCTAAGACACATCGGGGCGAAAAGCAGTTCGCCTAAAACTATTTTCTCCAACCCCCGATGTCAAAGCTGCTGGGTAAATGTGGACCGTAGATCTTAAAACAGCCTGGATCAACGGCTCAAACTCATATCGGCGATCAGAGTAGCGCGGAGATTAATGAATCAAGGTCAGTCCAGGGAAAACCATCGCGGTTTAAATCGTAGAAGCATGGCACCCTCAGAGGCACATCGGAGAGAAAATCGGTTCACCAAAAACCATTTTCTCCAACCCCTAATGTAAATAGATACCTATAAAAGGGGGACCTCCCGACATTATTTTATGATAACTTGAAACATTCCAATTTTTGGAAAATTGTCACAAAGCATCCATTTGAAATTCAAGCTTAGAACTAGACCAGATTTGTGTTTCTCTCATTTCTTAACATGTATTTTCGCCATGGACGCTAATCTTGTTGTCTTATCTGTAAATGAACAAGACATCTCTTCCAAAGAAGAATCCCTAACTGATAGAGACTTCGACATTTTTGACACAGAGATAACAATCTCACACGTTTCTGTGTACAGATCAAATTTGTTGGACAATGTTGGAATCCGCCTACCTTTCCTCGAAGTGGTTGAAGCCTCCATCACCCCTTACATCATAGAAGTAGTCTTTCCTTTCCTTGAATTTGTAAGTTGGTGTCCAGAATGATATTCTCAGGAAGAAAGAGTCATTCTAAATAAATTAGGGTCTGAATATTTATGTGAAAAAGATATTCCATCACTCTGGCACACCCTCAATATACCTGAATCTTCATCCACAGTGTCAGAGTCCTTCGAGGAACATTAAATGATCACAATTTATAGAGAATGCCCACTAGAAGTAAAAACCCAGTTTTTGTAAACCATTTTCAAGCCCGAGTACCATTCAGAGAGTCTGTCATTTCCTGCCAGCATAAGTGTCATGATCATCGAAGTCCAGTGGGCTTGTTCCCTATTAAGTCAAATTTTAGGATTGGACAATGAAAATTTTGTGGTATAAGCCATGTTAGGTTTCTTGTTGACTTTATTTATGTCAGAGTCTGGTCAGTCAGTTTGTGTCAGTTTTGACAAATTCATTGTTGGCAATATGCATCAACAGTTGGTGAATTTCAATTCATTAAGACATTTCAGATATTACACCCATTTGTTGAGGATGTTCCTGGAATTTAACAAAACTAAATTTCCCAAGACTGCATTCATTTCAACTGAATGTAAAAGGATCACCATGCTTATATTCATAAATAAGATTATGTCCAAGGTGTATAGTCTTATCTTCAGTTCAGACTTGCCAAGGGTCTTGGAAGAAATGAAAAGTTGTTTACAACCAAATCCAGAGAGCAGGATAGGTGACTGGATGTTATCAATACAGTCCATGGCGATTTGGGTATATGTCTACCTAGAAGGACCTCATCTTTTAACAGTATTTCTGACCCCCAGGATCGTTTCTTTGGAGTTCATAAGATAGAGGATCATCTCTGAAAATTAGCACGTTTTGAAAGCACACAAGGCTTCTAATCTAAAATTTCCTTTCATAGTAGGTCCCTTTGTGGTGAAGAACAAGTCCTGTTTGCCTCAAATTCAATCCAAACTCAGTGAATTTGGGTTCATGCAGTTGCAAGGAAGAAAATACGACCTGCACCAGATCATTTCAAAGATGCGATTTGCAAGCAGACAAGGTCCCTATGAACATGAGCATGTCGAAGGATTTGATAAGTTGGCCAATCTAGAAACCTGTGTAGATATGGAGGTCGCTCTGCATCATGATCTAACAAAACAAACAAAACCAACCTCCCAACAGAGAAAAGCACATAAACCTTTTCCTAGATTGATTGTCAAAGCTCCTAAATTTAGCATCTATAATAAGAGGAGAAGTTCAGAGGCCCTGGGCACTAGTAGCCATCAAGATATTCTCAAGAAAATGAAAATCACATCATCCTTTCAAATAGTCAACCTAGAATAAGAAGAACCCAAGGAGAAAACATGCATGGAAATGGTAGAAGGTGGAACCAAGAACGAAGAAGCAGGTAGGGAAAACATGACACAAATTGAAAGCAACACAAAGGTATTTAGCAACAGGAAACACATATTTAGCCAGACACTTGGGGCAGTTTATTACTCCAAGGAAGATTTAATGAACCAGTATGCTGTGAAGGGAAGTATGGACTACAGGGAAATAAGAGACCTTTTTCCTGAAGTGGGAAAGACTTCCCAATTTAAATCTTCCTTTCTCTCAGTTAGAGATGTGGAAAAGAAAACATATAACATAGCAGTGGTTGATGATGATAAGGTATTTGAGATCAAAATGCACTATGAAAATATTAGTGCCCCTAACAAAGTAAAGTTCCATAGAAATTTCAGTGATATGTTATATTCTGATTATCTAAGTTTCGGTCCGAGGGTCGCAAGATTGACAACACATGAACTCAAACTAGATGGACAATTGAAATAGGAAAAGGCATCCAGCAAAGCCTGGATGACACAAGTCAAGAGGCTAGAGTCTGAAGGTCCTCAAGGGGTGAAATATTCTCTGGACAAAAAGGATAAGATGATCCAAAGCTTAAAGAAAAGGTTGAAAATCTCACCCACAAACTATCTACAAACAACATAACTGACTGCTTTGGAACACGAGAAAGAGACATTCAGACAAGAGGCACTCAAATACAAAGCTAAAGTGCTACAGTTGGAAAATGAGAAAGAAAACTGGTCACAAGCACATGCAACAACCTCAAATTTGGTTGTCATTGTAACTACTAATACAGAGGTTGGATCTAGCACTGAAGGGTTGGTCCAAGGTATGTCCTAGGTAAGCATCAAAACAGGAGCAATCAAAGGTCCGTTGACGGGCGAAATTGACCGTCCGTCAACTGAGAGAGTGGATCCGGTCCGGGGTTGTCTAAATAACCCAAGAAGTTTGGGATAACCTACCCTGACGGGTTTAGCAGCTCCGTTAGCCAATCTGAGTCCTAAGAAAAAAAAAGAAAACTACTCTAAATTAACTAATCTAACTAAAAATAACAACTAAAAAAAACTAATAAACAAATCTAAACTATTATATATACAATTCACTATCTAATACTACACAACTATAATTCTATAAAATCAAATATTCAATTAATTACAAATGTACAATATTTACAAATTACAGATTTGAATGAAAACCTGCAAAACTCATTTGTAATTTGTCCTAAGACAGCTAGACTATTGTTTTTTTTATATTTTTATGAAAAAGAAATAAAATAAAAACTAACTAAACTAAGCAACTAAAATAATAACTCTAACTACAAATCTAAACTATACATATATCTATCTAAACTAATTAAATTATACTAATAGGCTAACCTGTAATAATGCTTTCCAATTTGTCCTATGTAAAGAATCTAATTCAGCTGTTTGATGGGAGGAAACCTGCATCAATCCTTTGCCAGCCTCTAGTAAACAGTAAGCAACAATGCTCTTTTGAATATTGATAACAGAAAAAACAAGACTTAAAAGTTACAACAATCTTATAATTTACAAATCATAACATTTAGATAAATCTGCGTGCAAGGATTTGTACAAAATGATCCAATCAATGAAGAAGAGAAATATGTGATTCATTAACTGAAACAAAGTAATTGCTGTATTTTTTTTAAATAAGAGAGAGATCGGATATAGATTACACATTAATCAAGTCACATCAACCTGCAATAGATTACAATAGCTAAAGTAGTCTATAATCAACTGCAAAATGATATGAATAAAACTTGAAACAAAAGTTTGATATATTGAAAGCGAAAGTTGTTACAAGACATCAACTTTCATCTCAGTCTGTATCATAAATCCATAGTCTGGTTCTCCCATAGTGAGGATGATGGGTTTATTACAAAAAATTGACAAGTATTTAAAGACCTCCCACAGGGTAAAACACCCCTGTGGGAATTATCAAAACAGTTTACACAAAATCTAGGAAAATATCCCAAGTTTGTGACTCAAATTAACAACTTGAAATGAAAACTACATCACACAAATACCCCCTAAACTGCCACAGCATGCCCATTTGATCACTGCAATTCGTATGTACCTGAGAGAGGACACAAATAGACAAGTTAAAAGGATATCTTGTAAATAAAATTGATAAAAGTCTAATTTTAAAGACTAGCTACAAAATCTTGTGATTTTGTAGCTGGTCTAAATCAAACACAGAATCGTTTTGAAACCAATTAAAAACTCAAACAATTAAATTGAAACTATTAAGCAAATATATAATTGCTATTTGAAAACAAACAAATTATTCAAATAAAAAATGGTTATACTAATTCGAGAGCAGACAAGATTATGATCAATCGAATGATTACAGAGATAGACGTACTATGTTCAATTTGTTATCACAAATTCGGGTAAACATAATCGTATTAGATAACTCAACAGCAATGAAATCGTTTCCAATTGAAATCAACACCAACAGTTTATGTCGCTTCATCCATCAACAAGATCATTGTTGAATCCAAACGAAATCAACATGATCGTTTTTCAAATTGATATAACTGTATTAAATGAATACAAACGATCATGCTAATCATGGCACGCAACAAACACTTGCAAATCAAATTAAATAGGAACGAATCGAAACGGTTTGGGGGAATGGAATCGTTATGAATTAAGACTGTTTCCATGATTTTAGCAAATAGATCTTCAGCATGGTCGAATGTAACTAGAACCCAAACGAAAATGTTAATTCAATTCAAAACAGAGTCATTTTTGGTAAATGGAAATCAACAGGTTTGTTTTGAGTTTATTAGATTACATCATATTTATCAACCCATTCACTAATAATGACGCATAACACATTTAAAGGATCATACCATTTCAAGTCCATGAAATCGTTCCAAAATCAAACCATAAATACTAAATCAGAGCCGATAGAATCCAACCACAATGAAATCATACCAAATCAAAACATAGTCATGCTCTGATTTTAGCACAAAAATCTCTTATACAGGTCATATGCAATCAAAATCAAAACGAAAACAAACCCCATTGATCACATTAATCCAAACCAACAAATTTTTTCTAAGGGGAACCATACCAAGTCAAAACCAATCAATCGCTTCTACTAAACTGGGCATGACAAAATCTCATAACTAAATCATAACTACATTTGATTTTAGCATAAAGAATCTACTGTAAGGATCCATAGCATAACCATTTTTGATAATCAAACTATGACAGGATCATTTCAAATAATGTACAGAGCTAATTGAAACCCAAAACTGAATTCATTATATTAATCCAAGCAATTCATAAAATGAAATTGATATTAAAATTCATACCTGGATAAGAAGAAAACAACTTGGAAATGATAATTTCGAATTGACGAAGGTTGTTGCCGATTCAACATTCCTAAAGACGATCGAACCAGTGGTTTTCTGTTTCTTGTCATTAGCTTGAAGTATGTCTCTTTCTCTCGACAACACTATAACATGGTTCTCTAAAGATTTAATCTTCAATTGTAATAATGGGACGTCAGTGTAATAACGCTCCAGCCACTCATTGCATTGGATGCACAATGTTTGCTTGTGTTTCGAAATTGTAGGAGAGGGGTTGTTTAAATCACCGAGGGTTTCGTTATGTAGTTTGATTCCTGGGTAGC
This sequence comes from Picea engelmannii, assembly GCA_009831015.1. Classification (NCBI taxonomy): domain Eukaryota; kingdom Viridiplantae; phylum Streptophyta; class Pinopsida; order Pinales; family Pinaceae; genus Picea; species Picea engelmannii. Next base: position 433,408 of record ML789205.1, read on the forward strand.
TAGGATTTTTTTTTGGGCATGGGGGCAAATTAGAAACATAGTCATAGGGTTTCTCGGAGCACAAACCATGGGAATAAGGGTACTCACTAGCTAGGAAGCGCTCGATATCATAGTCTGAGTCTTCACTCAGAATTATGGGCTTTTGATCAGCGTTTGGCTTAGGTTTATTCCGGGCCAGTCTCAATATCAATCGAGCATTCTTTTTACCTTTGCTATCGACAATAGGATTACCCTTGACCTTCTTACTCACAGGCTTCTTAACAGCCTCAACCTTGTCTATTATGATGTCGGGTAGGTCGATGTCAGGGTAGACCGAGGGTTTGGGAGAGGGTAGAAGGGCATGAAATGGCACAGGTGGCCCGACCTTAGTCTCGTTGACCACAAACTTTTCGATTTGGACAGACTTTGAATCAACAAAGCCATTTCGAGAAAGAAAGGCTTGCCAATTATCGCCATGAAGGTTTAAATGGTGGATGACGATGAGTCTAATCAAGCCATGGTGAAACAAGTTGTTATCAGCCTTCTCTCTTTTGAACCTCTTAGCCATTTTGTAAAGACTACGCAGGAAGTAAAATGGCATGTTCAATGGATATCCCATGAAATTCATTAACAGTCGAAGGTGATAAAGAAAAACCAATCCATACCGACCTTCACAGGTCACAAATTGTTTAACCATTATCAAAATATCGTGCCACCTGGGTTTAAGTGTGGAAATAGGCATACCTTTGTCACAGGATGTAACCTTTCATGATATGAACAGTAAAGGCCATGGAACCTCATCAACTTTGGAGTTCTTAAACCATCGCTGGCATGTGGCTGCTAATCCTGTGGCAGAGCTTATGAATTCTTCATTGAGTTCAAGATGAATGTCACCTACTTTATCCCTACACCCATCAAAGGAAAGGTTGAATTGTTGTGCAACCATGAGGTTGAATCCCTCAAACCTCTATATGAACACCATCCAACCACTGTCTTCTAAACCTTTACGGGCATCATTGAACCGTAACAGAGCTTGACTACCATTCGGCTCAATTCGCACCACTAGTGCCATTGAGAGGAGAACACGGTGAGCAGGGTACAGGGGTTAGGGTTTTAACATAGTAAATGCAGGGGTAGAATGCTCACAGGCTTACCCGAAAACACCAGGAGTGACCCGGGATAGGGGGAAATCATTTATGACAGAACGTGCAAAGGTGGTGGAGCTATTTCGGCCCATGCAGACCAGTGATTACCCACATTACAACCGTCGACACTTTTAGCTATGCATATCACAATCCATATGTGTTAAAAACTATGCCAATTCAATCAACCAATGGATATATGGTAAGTGGATTAAAAATTTGCGTGAACCATATTTTTAGTTTCAAAACCAAAGCAATAAACGAAATCATACCATGGGTTTGACCATATGAACTATGTGTTGTATAAAACGATTTATACCAAGGGTTTTGCCACAACACAAATGTGTTTTTAAGAAGTCAACGTGCCAAGTGAATCGATCAAAGAACATACAAATCAAACCACTCGATTAAAAGAATATCACCCCAATCTTGTAAAACAAAGTCATATTTAACAAATAAAAATGTCAAATGAATAAGGACCTTGGAGTCTTGTCAAATGCATAGTGATAAGTAAATTGGAAACGCAATGGGCATATCGACAAGAATGATTACAACAATTCAGTGACGATTTTAATGTGACTTCGAAAACCAAGTTTTCACGCTTGCAGTTGTGAAAGAAAGAAGAAAGGTAAGTGTGCAAATAGTGCAAAAATAAAAGTGTCGTTTTATTTGAGAATTGCGACGAAAATCAAGGTTTGTTTGCAACACACTAGTGTAGGCAGCTTATAAGGACAGTAGAAAATTGTGAATTGGCTACCAACAATGGTGACACACTGGTAGAAGCAATTATCTCTGCCAAAAGAACAAATTCAGATTGCAATAATAAGAAAAATTCTAACTCAAGAATAACAACCAGAAAATCATGTAAACATCATCATCAACCAAATATTCCAGCGATGTCTAAAGGATGAAAATTTATAACAGTCTTAAGACAAGCGAGACATGATATTAAAGATAAAATCTCCAATACTGTTGACAGAGCCACTGCTGCCAACAGGCATCTATAGCCTCGACAGGGTTTCCATTTAACCCACTCTGACATCCGTATCCTGCCATGAAGTTCCAGATCAGAATAAAGGACATTTTAAGGTTAAGAGGTTTCTTATTTACAAATTTTCATATACTCGACATTGCTTCCCTGCCAGCGGGCCTGTTCAGTACCTCGACGAAGTTGTCTTGGCACCATGCATGCATTTAACCACTGCCAGCAGACCTATTCAGCATCCCGACAGGTTTACAAGCACTTCCCATAGCTCTATTAATGATTTATTTTGTTTTTCAAAGATATAGTCGAGCGGGGTGACGCTGAAAATTATGATATTTTCACATATTTTTTAAAGACCTCATCAAAAAATTTTAGAACTGTCCTTTATTAAGATCCATAGATGTTTCATTTACAGAACCAACTTTCTAAGGCAGGGAGACATCTTCTGAGTCATTCCCTTAAGGGATAGTGACAACGTAAAAAGATAATAGATGATCATGACAAACTTTACTTAGAGATCGAAATCAGTTAACTTCTTTCAAACAACAACTTTTTGCCAATCACAGATGTAAATTTTAGAAGTATATAATTGATGTTTATACAATTTCTTTAGCAGTCATTTTAGTGAAAGAATTCTCTTTTTTGTTTGTTCGAGTAGTTCGGCATTCAGGTATGTGTATTTCCAAAAACACAAACTGATAATCTCAAAGGAGAAATCAAAAACAAAAGAGAAAAAGCAAACAAAAGAAAAATATGTACATAATATACAAGGGTTGTCATCAAGCAAAGTATCTTTTCAGGGCTTGACCATTCACCGGATAGGTGTCAGGCCGCCCCTCTAGATTTTGCAATTGAAAAGAGCTGGGACCCAACTTATTAACAATTAAAAATAGTCCAAGCCATAAGTTTTGAAATTTTGTGTGTTCTCTCTTTCCCTCATGCGGTTTGTCCCATTTCAGGACTAGATCACCTACTTCGAAATTCCTATCAGAAGAAGAGTTAGAATCAAACCATCTTTTAACCAATAGTTGATGCTGATCTAACTTATGTTTATCTTGGGCTCTTACCTCTTCTAGCCTCATCAAAGTGTTAATGCGGTTTTCCAAATGGGGGACAGTCTTCTTCTTGGATTTTGTGCGATAATTGTAGTGAAGGAAGAAGAATGTGTGGTGGCAGAATTGCTTCTCTGTCATAAATGAGAAAAAAGGGGGAGTTACTTACAACATATTTTGGTGTTACCCGATCAGCCCACAGCGTGTTTAACAGTGCATTGTGCCAGTTTTTGTCATTTTCAGCCACTGTTCTCTTGATGATTTTAATCAAGTTCTTATTTGTTAATTCTGCCAATCCGTTGCCCTAAGGGTAATAGCTAGCAAAATACTTTAATTTAATTCATTTTTCCAAAGAAAACTTGCTCATATCAAGAGATGAAAAGTAAGAAGCATTGTTGAATACTAAACAGTCGGGAATACCAAAACGAGTGATAATATTCAAATTTAGAAAGGCAATTACCTGACTGGTGTTGACAGTTCTTAACGTGGCAGCTTCAGACCAACGGGTAAAGTAATCTGTGGCTGTTATGATGAAATTATGCTATTGTGAGGATGGGGGGTTGATTGGACCTATGATATCAAGGCCCCACTGTTGAAAAGGAGAATGTACTGAAACAGGCTACAAAGGAAAGGCTGGTTTCTGTAACCGCCCTGATGCTTTTTGACAAATGGTACACTTACAACACAAGGCATGGGCGTCTCTAAAAAGCGTGGGCCAGTAATAACTGGCTCTTAAAACCTTATGGGAAGTGGTGTCACCACCAAAATGACCACCATATTCTCCTGCATGCAACTCTAGCAATACTTTTTCTGCTTCGTCTTTCTCGAGATAGCGCATCAGTACGCCATCAAAATTTTGACGAAACAAGATACCATTAACCAAATGAAAGGAGGCAGATTTTAATCTCAACGCTCTTCTTTTAGTGGGATCCAGGTGACAGGGTGCTGACCCATGTTCAAGATAGAATTTTATATCATCATACCACAGACTAACAGAGTTTTGTGCGCAATAGATTGCATTTTGATCGTGCTGTCCTAGGTTTGACGTATCACTTTCTTCTTGTTGTCCTGTTGCTGAATCAACGACTAACTTGCAGAACCCTTGGCCTCTCACTATCTGTGTTGGGGTAATTTATAAGTCATACTCCTACAGGGAGGTAACCCAATTAGCTCTCTTTTCTCCTAGTTCTTTCTACACTAACAGATTCCTGACGGTTGGGTAGGGGACAATGACTTTCATCCTTGACTTCAAAAGATAGGACCAAAAGTTCTTGACTGCTTTGAAAATAGCGTAGGCTTGCTGATCTACCACTGGGTAATTAAGTTCAGTGCCTTTGAAGGTAGATCTCATAAAGGCAATGGGTACTTCATTGTTCTCGACGTTCTTTTGGGTTAGGACAATGGCATAGGAACGGTCAGAAGCAAAAGTGTAGAGTGTAAAGTCTTGAGAAAAGTCGAGGCTCATGAGAGAAGGAGCGTCTATTATGGCCTTATTTATTGCATTAAAAGCTTGATTTTATAGGGGTCCCCAGTGATATTGGCCATCTTTCTTAATTAAATTCTGTAAAGGCCTGATCATTTCAGAGAAACTGGGGACGAATCTCCTCACGAAGTTAATCTGGCCTAAGAAAGACTACATAGATTTTTTGGATGAAGGAGGGGGAAGTTTCGTGATAACTTGAGTCCTTTCGGGGTCGATAATCATTCCTTCACTTGACACAATAAATCCCAAGAGTTTACCCTTTTCTACTGCAAAGATGGATTTTTTAGGATTCAAGGAGATGTCGTATTTACGACATCACTGTAGAACGGCTCGTAAGTGAGCTAGATGATCAGTTTTGTTTTTAGAGAATACGGTAACATCATCTAAGTAAACTATGATGGACTGATTGATTAGGCCTCGGAAAGCACTATCCATTGCTCTCTGGAAAGTGGCACCGACAATAATCAATCCAAAGGGCATTTTTCGATAAGTGTAAGTGCCCCACGGGGTGCGGAAGGTAGTTTTAAGTTGGTCTGGTGGAGACATCAGGACTTGGTTGTACCCCGAGAAACCATCCAGTAAGGATAGCCTCTCAGAACCAGATACCTGTTGAAGGATCTGTTCCATGGGTGGGACAGGATAGTTGTCTTTATCAGACGCTCTATTAAGGTTTCAGAAATCGACGCAAAGTCGGATTTCCCCACTTTTCTTTCGGACAGGGACAAGGTTTGACACCCATTGAGTGTGCCTAATAGGGAAAATAATCTTAGCATTCAGGAGTTTATTCAATTCTTTTTTAACGGTCGGTTCGAGCTTAGGGTGCATTTTTCTCAATTTTTGTTCAAAGGGTAAGGTTTGAGGTTTCATCGGAATGACATGGTGTATGATGTTAGGGTCAAAAGTTTTAAGGTCATCATATGTCCATGCAAAGACATCTTTAAATTCTTTGAACAATCTAATAAATGCAGCTTTTTCTTGTTCAGAACATCCTAACCCTAAATTAATGCACTGCGGATTGTCATTAGTTCCTAAGTTTACTTTTTCATATGATAATGAGGAACTATTGGTTTTACAGTTGACCATCTTTTTGAATTTATCTTGAAGATCGTAAAATTTCTCTAATCTAACTACAGATTTAGGGATCGAATTTACCATGTCCGATGAAGATTCAGGAGTTCTCAGATCTGGTATTACCATGAAATTGCGCAAATTGTCGTCGTGCGTGCATTCGTCTATCACCGCGCCTTGAAAAGTTTCCTCCATATGTAGAAAGCTAATAATCTGTTGATCATCATCTGTTAAGGTCCTAACCCGCACATAGGTATATCAATGTATTCGGATGTAATAAAGGTCAATATTAATAAGACCTTTCAATAAAATAGAATAAGGCGGATGTAAGAAGACCTAATAGAAGATTCTGCTTCTAGAAGGATCTTCCTCTAGATGCTTCTCTTAATAGACATATTTAGTATAAATAAGGGGCGAGGGTATGTGAACCCTAGCTTGGAGATTATTGTAATAGAGAGCTGCTCGACTGGAGGTTGCCCCCTCAAAGAAGCCTGTGAACATTGCTATCTGATTCAAAGTGTTATTTCTGTTGCTATTTCGTATATCATTTTTGTGTATTGTGAAGATTGTGCTGGATATTTTACTGTTATTCTGTCATTTCTAGCATTTCGTTTCTATTTTTCATATTTTATATATCTGGTATCTTGCAAGTGGTATCAGAGCACTTTCCTTGGCAGAAATTGTGGGTATTTTTTTTTCGGGGTAGAGATGTATTCCGGCGTCTTTAAGCCACATAGATCTGTCGTTACACACATAAACCCATGGTTGTGGGATTCATACACGCAGGAAATACAAGTGGTTCTTAAGCGCACATCTGTTGGCCACCCTTGTAACCCCTGTTGGTACCCCTTCAAGTGGTAGCGCATCAGACAACACCTTTGTACGGATCGGCCTAGATTTCATGAAGCCCTCTTTAGATAAACCTATCGCCCGCCGGACTGCTATAGTGTCACCGAGAACAACACTCAGGAAGATACTCTCTAGTACCTGGGTAGTCGGGTAGTATGGCTAAGGGTACGGTCTATCCTCATTAGTTAGTGCCCTGAGATATTGGGCCGAGTACTACTGTTGGACCCCACACATATATCAGAGAGCTATAGCACAGGGCAAACCCTTGTCTATAGAACCCTTGAATACCTAACCCGTGGGGAACATAAACAACAACATAAACAAATTAAACCAGCGAGATCTATTGACTCGCATCTATGTTTGAGTTGCTAAGTAAATACTCTCTGGTTCATAATTTGGGGATTTCAGCAGTGCAGCATTCTTTAGACCAAAGCATAACCCCGCAGCTGTAAAAAAAAAAAAAAGTCTGGAAATTTTTTCACCATTATTTGAGACCTATTCCATTAGATTCATCTCATCTCCCTTATCATTTTCATCCATATCATTTCTCTGCAAAAATTTCTGACCCCACCCACCCCTTTTTAGTTCACCCATTTTTTCCCCATTATTTGAGACCTATTCCATTAGATTCATCTCTTCTCCCTTATCACTTTCATCCATCTCATTTTTCTGCAAAAATTTTTGACCCCGCCCATTCCCTTTTCAGTTCACCCATCATCATGGCGCATACCCATAACCAAGAACTAGAGTCTCTCTTCACCAACCTACAATCTGGTTTACTTGAGACCCAACAAGAAGTGCAACAACTCAGTGCTACTATTGCCTCCCGCGATGCCTCCATGAATGCATCCGTAAATGTAGCCGTGAAGTCCGCAATGGAAGAAGTCAAACATGAACTGACCACCCAGCTGGAATCTATCTTTGAAGCACTCTGCACCAAACTCAAGCTCCCTACAGATGACTCTTTTCCTGAGGCACATAAAAAAACTAAAGGTGAAACTTCTTCCCATTCCTTTCAACCCCA
>ML789205.1:444455-465467 GCA_009831015.1 Picea engelmannii
CCTCTAGATGCTTCTCTTAATAGACATATTTAGTATAAATAAGGGGCGAGGGTATGTGAACCCTAGCTTGGAGATTATTGTAACAGAGCGCTGCTCGACTGGAGGTTTCCCCCTCGAAGAGGCCTGTGAACATTGCTATCTGATTCAAAGTGTTATTTTTGTTGCTATTTCGTATATCATTTCTGTGTATTGTGAAGACTATGTTGGATATTTTACTGTTATTCTATCATTTCTAGCATTTCTTTTATGTTCTGCATATTTTATATATCTGGTATCTTGCATCATCAAATACTCTTCAGTTCGTAATGTTTTTGGGAACAGATGGCATGAACAACAACTCGACGAAGAATGCATCCGGGGACAAGCCTTTTGCAGGAAAGAGTTTAGAAGCTACATTAGCCAATAGATCTGCTTCATAATTATTCAATCTAGGAATAGAATTTATATTGAAAGCATAAAATTTATTCATTAAATTCCATACCTCGGATTGGTAGCTCTTAAGATGTGGAGAAAGACAGTGGATAGAATCTCTTACCTGTCTAACCACTATTTCAGAATCTCCAAAGAAAGCCAAGTTTTGAATGTTCATATCTAAATCTTTTCTGAGACCTTGCAGTAAAGCCTCATATTCTGCAGTGTTGTTAGTACATTCAAATTCTACCCTACATGCAATCAATGTTTTGTTACCTGCAGGATCGATAATAACACAGCCTGCACCAGCTCCTTCTTTGGACTTTGTCCCTTAAAATAAAGATACCAAATTTGATTTTCATCGGGTGCATGAGATCATTGTGTAGAAACTATTGGTTGTGCATATGCTACAATCTCGGACTGTTGTTCTGGATTGGTGATAGCTGAAGTCTCGACCATGAAATTTCTGAAAAAGGTATCCATCCCTTGTACTTCGGGTGAATCAGCAAAAGGTGTAAATGGTTCGTTGGGATCGTTCAAATCTGTGACTGTGAACTTAAGGTAGCATTCATGATTTACCTTGATCTTTTTGGGCTTGTCGTTCTCTGGAAGCCATAGATGAGACCAATCTATCGCGAAATAATTGTGTAGCTGCTCCAACCAGTCCCTGCTTAAAAACAGACCATACACTTCTGGAATATCCACAACAATAATATCAATAACTTGATGAACCTTGGGGTTAGATGATAATCTTATAAGCACATTCTTTAATTCGGCTATGACCTTAACATTGGTTCGATCAAGATGTATGATTTTTAAGGTGGATGGTTCAACTTTGGCATTAATCTTCTGGAATACAGACCATGGCATCACATTGGATGACGCTCCCGAGTCTACCATACAATTGTGCACGTTTCGAAAGTTAACAAAAATGGAGGTACATTTCTGCGAGTGCTAAGGGTGGTAGCTTGTGGATTTTTACTCGCAGTTTCTAAAGGTACTTTATCTACATTATTTACATTATTTACAGGAAGGCTTCCTTTGTCTTGAGGATTGGGATTGTTTTTAGAGGAAGTCTTCTGAGGAACTTTGTTCTGAACAACCTTGTTTGAATTACCATTTTTACTATTCCGTGTGATGTTTTGCAACATTTTTTGTAACAAAGATGGAAATTTTAGTAACTCATAAACAGAAATGTTAGCCCTTAACTTTTTAAGATATTCCACTACATCATAATCTAAGTTAGGGTTCACATGACTTTGTTTAATCTCAGCTGGTTTAGATTGCTTTGGAGGTGAAGTCGTAGTGTTTTCAGAAGAAGGTTTGTTTGTTGTCTTACTCCTAGTATTATAGGGATGAACTGTCTCGAAGTTAGCTTGAAATATGCTATCTCAGAAATGTCCAAAAATGTTTGGAGAAGACTCTTCTTCTTGAACTGTCTCTTGTTCAACAACCTCCTCAGGAATCTCAGGAGGCATCAAGTTATCCTGGGCTTCTAGAATTGTTTGAAGGGTGAATTGCAGACTTTCTAGATTAAGGCCTTCAGTATTCAGATTAGGTCGGTTAGTGGGAAAAGGATTCCTGAATGGGGGTTTGTAAGGCCCTTTGCTTGAGGAAGATTCTTCGGTCATCCTTTTCAATTCTATAACTTGATTCGATAGTTTTTGAACAAATTTAGTTATGTTTTCTAAATCAGAGGTTTCAGGTTGTGTTTTACTTTGAGTAGGTCTAGGGAGAATTTCGATCTTCTTTTTGGAAGAAGAACTAATCTCTGTTTTGTTGCTAGTAGAGTCTTTAAGACCAAGTATGTCTTTTTCAATCTGGCTGGCCTCCTCGAAGGCTTCTAACAACATGGATTTCTTATATCATTTAACCCAAATAGCTATACTTTGATGCAAATCTTTAGTATAGTACGCTATTATGAGATTCTCGGCAGGCATGGAATCCGCAGGGATTCAGTTTTTAAGTGTTAAGAATCTTTGATTGAAGTCTTTGACTTTTTATTTTGGGTTCATTTTTAAGTTTGAAAGCTCAATGACTAGGACTTCTGGAGGCTTACCGTCTCCGAACTTTTCCAAAAAGCATGACTCAAACTTTTCCCAAGACACGATGGTATGGGGTTGTTGGGCAAAGTACCATGTGGACGCATTGCCCTTGAAAGTATAGGGGAGCAACCTACAGACAATGTCTTCATTCTCGACATTGTGGAGTCTTATGGCTAACATAATTTTTTTTATGTGATCTTCAGCGATCTGTTTTGAGTCAGGGTCAAACTTGGGAAGCCACTTCTCCGGATGTTTAGGTAAGGGATGCTGAGCTCCAGGTACAACTACGGAATCCTGTTCAAGCCAAGGTCTAGCAGGATTGTTCTGGTTGGCCATTGGTGTAGTGGGTGTGGAAGGCTGAGAAGGGGAACTACCTTCGTGAGAAGAATCTTCTCCAGAAGAAGAAGGGGATGATGGAGGTGGTGAGGGAGGTATTCCAGATCCTCCTGCAACAAGAGTGAGGATTGGATCTGTAGGGTTCAAAGTGAGATTAGTGCCTCCGAGTTGTTCTCTGATATCAGAGAAATCTAAAGGTTGGTCCAATGGTCGATTTGGTTGCCTCAAACGGGCTAAGGCACTATGAGTTCTTATGAGAGATTGGCGGACAATCTCTTGTATGTCACCACCTGTAGGATTTGGGGTTGCTGGCTCAACTGTGATTCATGGATCGTCATTTGATTTGGTTGTTGTTTGAGGGGGAATTTTATCATTCGAACGAATTCTTGCCACTATAGGTGAGCGATTAGGTGGTGGAGGAGTCTTGCGACCGCCTCATGCCATTAATTAATTTTAGGCCCTCCTTCTAGCGCCATTTGTTGATGGGCGAAATTGACCGTCCGTCAACTGAGAGAGTGGATCCGGTCCGGGGTTGTCTGAATAACCCAAGCCGTTTGGGATAACCCACCCTGACGGGTTTAGCGGCTCCGTTAGCCGATCTAAGTCCTAAGAAAACAAAAGAAAACAACTCTAAATTAACTAATCTAACTAAAAATAACAACTAAAACAAACTAATAAACAAATCTAAACTATTATATATACAATTCACTATCTAATACTACACAACTATAATTATATAAAATCAAATATTCAATTAATTACAAATGTACAATATTTACAAATTACAGATTTGAATGAAAACATGCAAAATTCATTTGTAATCTGTCCTAAGACAATTAGACTATTTTTTTTTTTATAATTTTATGAAAAATAAATAAAATAAAAACTAACTAAACTAAGAAACTAAAATAATAACTCTAACTACAAATCTAAACTATACAAATATCTATCTAAACTAATTAAATTATACTAATAGGCTAACCTGTAATAATGCTTTCCAATTTGTCCTGTGTAAAGAATCTAGTTCAGTTGTTTGATGGGAGGAAACCCGCATCAATCCTTTGCCAGCCTCTAGTAAACAGTAAGCAGCAGTGCTCTTTTGAATATTGATAACAGAACAAACAAGACATAAAAGTTACAACAATCTTATAATTTACAAATCATAACATTTAGATAAATCTGCGTGCAAGGATTTGTACAAAATGATCCAATCAATGAAGAAGAGAAATCTGTGATTCATTAACTGAAACAAAGTAATTGCTGTATTTTTTTTAAATAAGAGAGAGATCAGAAATAGATTACACATTAATCAAGTCACATCAACCTACAATAGATTACGATAGCTAAAGTAGTCTATAATCAACTGCAAAATGATATGAATAAAACTTGAAACAAAAGTTTGATATATTGAAAGCGAACGTTGTTACAAGACATCAACTTTCATCTCAGTCGGTATCATAAATCCATAGTCTGGTTCTCCCACAGTGAGGATTATGGGTTTATTACAAAAAATTGACAAGTATTTAAAGACCTCCCACAGGGTAAAACATCCTCGTGGGAATTATCAAAACAGTTTACACAAAATCTGGGAAAATATTCCAAGTTTCTGACTCAAATTAACAACTTGAAATGAAAAATACATCACACAAATATCCCTTAAACTGCCACAGCATGACCATTTGATCACTGCAATTCGTATGTATCTGAGAGAGGACAAAATTAGACAAGTTAAAAGGATATCTTGTAAATAAAATTGATAAAAATCTAATTTTAAAGACTAGCTACAGAATCTTGCGATTTTGTAGCTGGTCTAAATCAAACACAGAATCGTTTTGAAACCAATTCAAAACTCAAAGAATTAAATTGAAACTATTAAACAAATATATAATTGCTATTTGAAAACAAACGAATCATTCAAATCAAAAACTGTTATACTAATTCGAGAGAAGACAAGATTATGATCAATCAAATGATTACAGAGATATGATTACAGAGATAGACGTACTATGTTCAATTTGTTATCACAAATTCGGGTATACAGAATCGTATTGGATAACTCGACAACAATGAAATCGTTTCCAATTGAAATCAACACCAACAGTTTATGTTGCTTCATCCATCAACAAGATCATTGTCGAATCCAAACAAAATCAACAGGATCGTTTTTCAAATTGATATAACTGTATTAAACGAATACAAACGATCATGCTAATTGTGGCACGCAGCAAACACTTGCAAATCAAATTAAATAGGAATGAATCGAAATGGTTTGGGGGAATAGAATCGTTATGAATTAAGACTGTTTCCATGATTTTAGCAAATAGATCTTCAACACGGTCGAATGTAACCATAACCCAAACGAAAATGTTAATTCAATTCACAACAGAGTCATTTTTGGTAAATGGAAATCAACAGGTTTGTTTTGAGTTTATTAGATTACATTGTATTTATCAACCCAGTCACTAATAATGATGCATAACACATTTAAAGGATCATACCATTTCAAGCCCATGAAATCATTCCAAAATCAAACCATAAATACTAAATCAGAGCCGATAGAATCCAACCACAACGAAATCATACCAAATGAAAACATAGCCGTGCTCTGATTTTAGCACAAAAATCTCTTATACAGGTCATATGAAATCAAAATCAAAACGAAAACAAACCCCATTGATCACATTAATCCAAGCCAACAGAATTTTTCTAAGGGGAACCATACCAAGTCAAAACCAATCAATCGCTTCTACTAAACTGCACACGACAAAATCTCATAACTAAATCATAACTACATTTGATTTTAGCAGAAAGAATCTACTATAAGGATCCACAACATAACCATTTTTGATAATCAAACTATGACAGGATCATTTCAAATAATGAACAGAGCTAATCGAAACCCAAAACCGAATTCATTATATTAATCCAAGCAATTCATAAAATGAAATAGATATTAAAATTCATACCTGGATAAGCAGAAAACAACTCGGTCATGATAATTTGGAATTGACGAAGGTTGTTGCCAATTCGACATTCCTAAAGACGATCGAACCAGTGGTTTTATGTTTCTTGTCATTAGCTTGAAGTTTGTCTCTTTCTCTCGACAACACTGTAACTTGGCTCTCTAAAGATTTAATCTTCGATTGTAATAATGGGACGTCAGTGTAATAATGCTCCAGCCACACATTGCATTGGATGCACGATGTTTGCTCGGGCTTCGAAATTGCAGGCGAGGGTTTGTTTCAATCACCGAGGGTTTCGTTATGTAGTTTGATTCCTGGGTAGCTAGGATTGTTTTTTAGGCACAGGGGCAAATTATAAACATAGTCATAGGGTTGCTCGGAACACAAACCATGGGAATAAGGTTACTCACTAGCTAGGAAGCGCTTGATATCAGAGTTCAAGTCTTCGCTTAGAACTATGGGCTTTTGATCAGCGTTTGGCTTACGCTTATTCCGGGCTAGTCTCGATATTAATCGAGCATTCTTTTTACCTTTGCTATCGATAGTAGGATTACCCTTGACCTTCTTACTCACAATATTCTTAATAGCCTCAGCCTTGTCTGTTATGATGTTGGGTAGGTCGATGTCAGGGTAGACCGAGGGTTTGGGAGAGGGTAGAAGGGCATGAAATGGCACAGGTGGCCCGACCTTAGTCTTGCTAACCACAGACTTGTCGATTTGGACAGACTTTGAATCAACAAATCCATTTCGAGAAAGAAAGGCTTGCCAATTATCTTTGTGAAGGTTTAAATGGTGGACGACGATGAGTCTAATCAAGCCATGGTGAAACAAGCTGCTATCATCCTTCTCATGTTTAAACATCTTAGCCATTTTGGAAAGACTACGCAGGAAGTAAAATGGCATGTTCAATGGATATCCCATGAAATTCATTAATAGTCGAAGGTGATAAAGAAAAACCAATCCATACCGACCTTCACAAGTCACAAATTGTTTAACCATTATCAAAATATCGTGCCACCTGGGTTTAAGTGTGGAAATAGGCATACCTTTGTCACAGGATGTAACCTTTTGTGATACGAACAGTAAAGGCCATGGAACCTCATCAACTTTGGAGTTCTTAAACCATCGCTGGCCTGTGGCAGAGCTTATGAATTCTTCATTGAGTTCAAGCTGAATGTCACCTACTTTAGCCCTACACCCATCAAAGGTAAGGGAGAATTGTTTTGCAATCGTGAGGTTGAAGCCCTCGAACCTCTGTATGAACACCATCCAACCACTGTCTTCTAAATCTTTACGAGTATCATCGAACTGTAACAGATCTTGACTACCATTCATCTCAATTCGCACCACTGGTTCCATTTAGAGGAGCACACGGTGAGCAGGGTGCAGGGGTTATGGTTTGAACATAGTAAACACAAGGGTAGAATTCTCACAGGCTTACCCAAAAACACTAGGAGTGACCCAGGATAGGGGGAAATCATTTATGACAGAACGTGTGAAGGTGGTGGAACTATTTCGGCCCATGCAAAACAATGATTACCCATAGTACAACTGCCGACACTTTTAGCTATGCGTATCACAATGCATATGTGTTAAAAACTATGCCAATTCAATCAACCAATGGATATATGGTAAGTGGATTAAAAATTTGCGTGAACCATAGTTTTAGTTTCAAAACCAAATCAATAAATGAAATCATACCATGGGTTTGACCATATGAACTATGTGTTGTATAAAACGATTTATACCAAGGTTTTTGCCCCAACACAAATGTGTTTTTAAGAAGTCAATGTGCCAAGTGAATCGATCAAAGAACATACAAATCAAACCACTCGATTAAAAGAATATCACCCCAATCTTGTAAAACGAAGTCATACTTAACAAATAAAAATGTCAAATGAATAAGGACCTTGGAGTCTTGTCAAATGCATAGTGATAAGTAAATTGGAAATGCAATGGGCATATCGACAAGAATGATTACAACAATTCAGTGATGATTTTAATGTGACTTTGAAAACCAAGTTTTCACGCTTGAAGTCATGAAAACAAGAAGAAAGGTAAGTGTGCAAATAGCGCAAAAATAAAAGTGTCGTTTTATTTGAGAATTGCAACGAAAATCAAGGTTTGCAACACACTAGTGTAGGCAGCTTATAAGGACAGTAGAAAAATGTGAATCGGCTGCCAACAAGGTCACAACAAAGTTATAGAAAAGTTGAAACAAGAGATGAAGGTGAAGGATGAGAAGATGGCTCAACTTCATAGAGATAATAAAGATTTGCAAGAGAGAGTGATAAAAATGAAAACCAAGCTAAAGGGAAAAACATTATTGCAAGGAGCCAAACATGTCATATGGGATGTTATTGTTGTAGAAGCTGCTAAATTTAGGGGTTTTATAAATGACAAAGACAGTGTGGCTGGTACATCTCGGAGAAGGTGTGTTGTTTTTAATGAAGTGTTAGCCAAGAAACCCTCAGAATGGGCCCAAAATGATATTGACATGCTAAATTATGTTCCAACTACTGATCTTCAAACTATCGAGGTAAAAGAAAGGGCTGCATTGATCATTTCAGCTAGGAAAATCATCACCAAGCATAACCTACTCAGATCATTCCAAAACAAAGATTTGCAAATGGAGCAAAACATATAGGAATTTAAAGATGAATTTGAATAATTGTTTATCAAAGGCCTCCCATCGTTTTGGAATGGAAGAGGTTCATTAAACAATCAGGAATATTACAATACTCTCCTCATGTAATGCAGAATGGACCATTCTAAATTTGAAGCTATAGAAGAAATCCTGAAAGGCCCAAGTCTGGTAGAATATCTCGCTACAGACTTCAAAATTTTGAATAAGTTCAAAATAGTGAAATTCGGCATGCCGACTATGTCCTATGCCATGTGAATTGACTTGGAGATTTTTATTAAAGAGATGATGGATTACGGAATCCCCTCTGATTTTAAATGGAAGGAAATTGTGCGAATGGGTAAGACAAAGTGCAATATTGTTGGAGCCAGTCAGTGATCCCCAAATGCCATCAGATTTGTAGATCTGATAGAATACCAGAGCAACACAAAAGGCATGAAAGAAACTGAACAAATAGAGAAACTTCCCATAATTTTGGAAGCGCTTTATTTTTTCAATTATTGTAAATCATTTCGTATACCGAAATTGTCAGTCGAAACTATTTTGGAAGCTAAAATCCTTTAGTTTCAATTATTTTGATCAAGTTGTATAAGAACTGGGTTACTTTAATGAATTAATGTTGGCAGAAGTGCAAGAGCACCTTTTGGTTGTATCAAACTCTATTTGTAAATTTTCTGAATCTGAATTGAATATAAATGCAGAAGATTTTGAAGTCTCTATGAAAAGATTCTAATGGGTGGTGATATGAGCTTTGTTTCCTTTCATCGTATGTATCTCTTGTGACCTATTACTTCATTTACAATTTCTTCCATTTAAATTGGAGAGCTAAATGCCTAGAATTCATCTTGTGATGCTCTTGTCTTAAGCAATTTAAATTGTGTGATTGTCTTCTTAACTTATTCGAAATTCATTTTAGTAATTCTCTGATGCAGTTACTTGTTTCTTTATCTTTCTACACTCTATTTAAATTTAAGAATAACTTAGATTCATCACCTCATTTGGCCTTTTTCCTCTGGAGAGTTCTATCATTCGATACTTTGTTTCATTCAATTTCAAAATTTTAACTCCATAGCCCTATGTGTTCCTCCCCTTCCTTGCCAACAACTTTATTAAAAAGCACCAAAACAAACCAAAGCTAGTCACCAATTCCCAAAGAAACATCAAGCAACACGAGAGAGCCCTCTCTAAGTTGAGCAAGCTAGTGCCTCATCTCTAAATCTGGTTGAAACAATTACCTCTGTTGTTTGTCTATTCAGCCGAACAAAATTTATAGAGTGCTAACGCATCCAAATCTCCAATACACAATAGAGGTGAAATGGAGACATATTGTCCCAGACAATCTCATGTACTGGCAAGTGTTTGGTAATGATGAACAGTTTGATTATTTCCTGCTATCCAAAAATGAATCTGAGTGTGCAAACATTGATGTAGATAGTGATAATGATACTGTAAATAATCTAGATTCAGAAGAAATAAATGAAAAAGAAGAAAATTCAGATTTTTTGCAATTAAAAGATAACATCCTTCCTAGAGGGTTAGTCCCATTGGAAGAACTATTCGATTTCAATGGTGTAGAAAAAAAGCCAAAAATTGAGCCTACTGGGAAAGATGTTGAGGAATTTAACATAAGAACAGATGAGGAACCTAAAATGATTAAATTATCCAAATCTTTACCTCCTGAGAAAAAACAAAAATATATTGATCTGTTCAAATAATTTGTAGATGCTTTTGCTTGGAGCTATGAAGATTTGAAATCTTATGACACCAATATCATACAACAAAAAATACCTATAAAGGAATATCATAATCCTTTCAAGCCGAAACTTAGGATAATTAACCCCAAGTTGATGCCCCTAATTGAACAGGAAATTAAGAAAATGTATGATGCTAAAATCATTGTCCCCATAAGGTTCTCAAAATGGGATTCTAATCTAGTTCCTACCAGGAAAAAGAGTGGACAAATTAGGCTCTGCATTGATTTCAGAAACCTCAACAAAGTCTTCCTTAAAGACAAATATCCTCTGCCCAATATGGATTATATATTACAGAAGGTACTTGGATCTAGTAGAATCTCTTTGTTAGAAGGTTGTTCTCGCTACAACCAAGTATTAGTCCACCCAGATGACTAAGAGAAAACATCGTTCACTATACCTTGGGGCACTTTCATGTATGTGAAAATTCCCTTTGTTTTAATGAATGTTGGTGCCACATTTTAGAGACCAATGTAAATTGCTTTTGTGGATGAACTTGGGATATTTATTTTCATATACTTGGATGATGTAATATTCTATTCAAAAATAGATGAAGAACACTTACAACACCTCAGACGAGTTTTTGAAAAGTGCAAGAAGTTTGGAATCTCACTCAATACCAAGAAAACCTTGTTTGGTTTAGAGGAGCGTAAAATGTTGTGACACATCATATCTAAAGATGGAATCGAGATAGAACCTACCATAATTGAAGCCATCCATAAGATAGACCATCCAAGAAACATTAAGGAATTGTAGTCCTTCATAGGAAAAATAAACTTTACGAGAAGATTTATCCCTAATTTGGAAGAACTCCTCAGAAACATAACAAACATGCTTAAAAAGGATACAAAAATAAAGTGGAACACAGAAGCTAAGCAGTCCTTTGATCAGGTGTTGGCCCTTGACCAAGTTTTGAGGAAGCCTTGGTCGGGTTAGGACCACTTTTGGACATCGACAAGTTGGTCAAAGATGGAGCACCCAGGCAAACTAAGAATGTGAATCTCACTCATTTTATGGGCTTTGTAAGGGGTTTTTGTAATTGGTTATGGAATGTCGACCCATGGTTTACCCATGTTTAGGCATTTTTGTAAGGAATTGTAAAAGTATAAATAGATAAGAATGTATGGTAGAGTTAGCGAAGGGGATGTAAGAATCAATAGCTTTCAAGGCTAAGTGCAAGTAGTTTTGGGTTCCTTTGTGCAACAGATTGTGTATGTAAGGCTCTATTCTCAAGAGAGAAGTTGTCTTTGTGTTGTGACCTAGTTCTGGGAAGGAGGATTTGGTGCTCCGTGCGTAGATCTCCTGTCCTTTACGAAGCTTGGCTCAGTGGCTTAGTGCACAGGAGGAGATGAATGTAAGAGACTAAAGAATAATAAAAAAGATGAAGAAGTTGGTGGACATAGCCCCACACTGGGGTGAACCATGTATATCTTGTTTCTTTTGATGTGATTTATGTTGTGTTTCTTATATTATGAATCTACTTAGTGCTTTGCTTATTATGTATGTTGGATGGATCTAATGTTGCCTAGTTCTTTAATTGTGCTTTATGAATGAATGCTAGATCTAACTCAGTGTTATGTTATAAATGATTGAAGTGCTTAAATTTTTATTGTTACTGTGCCAATCGATATTAGAGTTTTGTTTTACGATGTTAATGAAGCTAATGAGTTAATGCATATCATCTTTTAGTGTTAATATAATACTCTGCGAGGTATTGTTGTCATGAATTTGTGTCCCATCTTGGTTACAGACACCTGAGTCCTATAACCACCCTGCCTCTACCTCGGGTGAGACTTCGCCTTCTTCACAGGTGTTGCCGAAAGGGTCAGTAGTTAGGGTTTTGTTGATGCTCTCTTGAAGCATTGAACCCTGGGTCTGCCCTTGTGCCAACGAATGGTTTTGTTGTCAGGACCGGAAACTGTGATTGCTGGGAACTGAAGAAAAGAGAAGCTTTGTGCGTAGATTTGTTGCTATAGTATGCAATATTATACTTGAATTGTAAAGCTCTGTGCTAAGAAAGAAATATGATCTTAAGAAAAGAGGTAAGATATTAAAAGAGGTAAAGCTTTGTTCTTTGATAAGAGTAAGATAAGTGGAGATTTTTGTTTCGAAAGAATGAATTTAAGTATGTTTAATAGATTTTGTCCTAGTCTAAAAGCTAGGGAACAGTTAGAAGAAAGAGTTTATCTAATTAAAGATAACATAAATGAAGAAGGATAAGCTATTCCTATGCATAAAGAGATTGTTTGGACTAATAAGTAGATACAAGAACCAAGAATGAATTTTTGCAGATTGCAAGTCCAGCACTGTGATCATAGTTCGTAGTACAAGAGAGGTTGGGGAACATACAAGAGAAAGAGAGGATTGACACTATGTTATAACTGTAGATGGCCAGGACATCTTGCTAATGAATTCCCTGGTATAGGTCTTATTTGTCTTTATTATAAAGTTGTTGGTCATGAGGTTGAGGATTGTCCAAATATGATTGCTAAAGTTGAAAGGATGAACATGAGACAAGAAAACTATCAAGAGACTAAGAGAATGTTAGAGAATCATAAAGAGAAAGAATCAAAGAAATTTCATACTACAATAGAATAGTTGAAAGAAATGATGGATGATCACAAAGATGTCAGCTTACTAGAGATCCTGAAAGTAAAACAATGCATAAGTGAAAGAATAGAAGAGTTCTACATAGACTGTGTCTTGGATGAAGAAACACAAGTGAATATTATGATAGAAGAAACTTGAGAAATATTGGGAAATCATATTGTGGTACCTTCATTGGGAAGAATAGTCTTGTTTAATAGAAACATGACAACCCTATGTGGAAGAGTTACTAAAGTACCTATTATTTCTCATGGAACATCGATTGAAGAGGAATTTGAAGTCATTAAGTTTGTTGAGAACAACCCTCCTTTCCCACTCTTGTTAGGTAAGATTTATATTGAGAAGGATCAGGTTAGAAGGAAATCAGAGGAAGAATTTATACAAGAGAAAAAGCAAGAAATAAGGGATTTCATAGCCAGAAAAATAGACTAACTAATAAAAGAACGAGAAGATAAGTTGAAACAATAGAGGGAAATATAATTAGCTATCGAAATCGAAATAATGCAAGAAGGATTGGAGGGCCTATCCATGCAATAAAAAAGAATACCCACCCTGGAATTAATAAGATAAGAGATATTAAATTCAGACCCTTTGAGAGCACATCAAAAATGTGAAGTCACTACACTAGGAGAAGATACGAATACGAATGGAAAGAGGATTCCAGAAACAGTTACAGAAACTCAGATCACAGGAAATAAGGCAAGGAAGCTCCATAAGAATAAATCCATGTTAGAAAATCTATAGGAAGCTACAAAGAACAGATGGAAGACTTCGTAGGAGGCAGGTTTGCAGGACTTGAACCTCACCAGAATAGCAGAACCGTGCATAATGGAAATTCACCCCAGTGAATCTATATGAACGTTAGAGGCACCCTCCCCCTCCCCGTTAGAGCGATGCTCTGGAATGGCTAGAAAACACATTTATGAGATTTTAGACATTGATACTGTGCCATAACCGATAGATTCACATTGATGGAAGCAACCCTATTCATTGGAGGAATCTGTTATGACGCTTTCCTATTTAACCCGTTGGTCATTGTGTCGAGACCACTTTTTTCCACCCATGATTAACTGAGCTATAAAATAATTGATTGTCTGTCGAACTATGATTTCTAAAGCTAGACATCGCCATCTGTTTGTCTACCCCACCTGTCTGTTCACCTACTTTGACCTACATCTTTAAAAGTGAGAATTTCAGGCGAACGCACTGAGTTAGAGAAGTCCGTTGAGGAGGTTCTTAAAAAATTTATGGCTGATAGAGATATGTCTGAAGGTATCTAGGAATCATCAATCAGGGAACTCCAGGATTCCCCTTTGAATGGACAACGTTCAGGCCGTACCAACCCCACGACCGAAAAATGATGTAAGCATCGCAGTGATATGGCTAACACGAAGAAAATCTCGTCGATATTACCAGAATATATCCCACCTTCGGTTGGTGTGGTTAACCACGGCAGCATTCCCTGATACTATGAGTACACTTTGATCACTGCATACATCCAGAAAGGAATACGCGTAGTCAAGATCTAGTTGGTACAAATCCTGCTACTGAAGAACAACAACTTCAACCTTGGAGATAGAAATAACTATGCTATGCTCGCACCCCATAGATACCTGACGAATTCAACTACAAAGAAGCCTCACATTATCTCCCAACCATGGATTAAGGAGCTGGTGCAGTCCACTGTGACCAATGTGATGTAAATTCTCCATTTTGGCTATCACCAGGAGGGTAACGCTTGTGTTAGACTCCTTTTTTCATGCTACCATGGAGGATACCTGTGGCCCGATAGGTGCATTACTGTGGATATGATGTTGATCCACTTGATTACAAGATTAAGCATGAAGGGACCCGACCCTCAACAATTTTATCCAGGGAAGGCCTTGGATCGCTCCCTGGAACAACGCATTAATGAAGCATATGGAGACATTAAAAAAGGAAAGCAAGGCTACAAGGTAGCCTCTATCCAGGATGGCGCAGTTCACCTCACTTTCCAACTCATTTGGTAAGCTCATAAGAAAGAACCGCCCCACATAGGTCATCGGGTTCGTGGTGGACCTCACAGGAAAATGTGTGGAGGGAATGCAAATGAATTGGGTGAGTTACCTCATCAATGAACTCAAGAAAGATTTTCGTGAAGATCATGATTAGGGATACGAGTTCCAATTCAACTGGTTTCTTATGTTGATCACATTTGTCGCTTGGAAAATGCCTAAAGGAATCACCTTCCCAGAGATAGAACCATTAGATTCATTGGCCGCTAGGTTCTCTACCTTTGGGTACACCAATGAAATTTTGAAGAAATCATAGTCAATTGTTGTGTTCCATGCCTATTATCAGAAACTGAAGGTTTCCATTGAGTCCTTTCCACGCATGACACTGCACACCCTGTGGCAGTACCAAAATTTTGTGAAGTTCTACGTAGATTGACATTTTATCTATATCACTACATGTAGAGATGAGAGCAAGGAGGAGTTGTAATCATATTATAAGATGAAAGATGAAGACATGGAGTAGATCATGAAGGAATGGCTGGAGGAGTTCCTTGTACCTGTCAATGATGTAGAACTCTTTGATCCCAAAATCATAAGAAGCCCCTTGGTCACCCAGGTCGAGCATGCTAGACAGTCCAGTGCAAAGAAGAAAAAGAAAAAGGAGGAAGTCCAGAATATAGAGATTGATGAGAGAGTCAATGCCTCTAATGGAAATAGATTCATCTCTCCAAGAGGAGGAGATGACGCAAATGGAAAAGGAGGAGGGGATGAAGGAGAAAATCAAGGTGAAGGTCAAGATACACCGCCAAACGATGCCCCTATTGTAACATCATAGAAGATAAATCTTTCTCCAAAGACACCTTCAACAATGAAGAAGACACGTGCTAGTAAGCCCCAAATGGAGGCCACTCTTACAGAATATGACATAGGTCTAGTCCGCGGAGCCATGGAGGATTCTTCAGAGGATATCTTGAAGAGATATGGTGTGAAGAAGGAGGAATTGTATGAAAGGGTCGAGAAGGAACTAAAGTAAATACAAAAAGCTATTCATTCAGTCCACACAGTACCCACTTCACCCTCCTCGTTACAGATTGTAGAGTTGGGGGATGAACCGACCCAATTAATAAGACTAGTAGATGTGACAGAGGCTTGACTTTAGAAGGTCCAAGAAGAGAAGGAGAAGGCTACCGAAGCCTTGAAACAAGAAAAAGAGGAAGTCTTAGAACATGTACATGTAGCGCGGTACTGTGTAACTACCTATGAAAATGAAAAAGATGAGTTTCGGGCGATGGTCCAAGGGGAAAAAGTAAAACTACAGAAAGAAAAGGAATAGTTTCTCGCAAAATGGGCCATGGTTAAGGAAGCTATGAGTAAAGAATGTCACTCAGTGTTGGGTTTGGCATAGAAGGAACAAGATTCGGTCGAGGTGCAAGTGGTGAAGCTCGTTGAGACCATCCAACAACTTCAAGAAAGGATAACAGAGTTGGAAATCCAAGCAGTGTCAAGCACCCCACAAGAAGTGTGACTAGAGGGAGGAAGCTGCCAAGAATGCAGTAGGAAGGATCAAGGCCCTCGCCTTAGAGTGAAAAAAATTGAGCAATTGAAGTGCACAGACTTATGAACACCTCACAGAAGACCCAGAGATAAGGAAGTTGGAAGCACAACTAGAGGAGGCACAACAACAAGCCTTCTCCATGTAGGCACAAATAAAGCTACTCACTGTAGTTGAGAGAATGAAATATCACAGGAACAACGCACAGTCCAACAACAGATTACTACCATCTAGGACAGAGTAATGGAAGTCACGCAGAAGATGCAACCTGTGCAGGATGAATGCTACAAAGTGTTTTAAGAAATTAAGGGACAAGGCTCACAACTGGACCAAGTGGTTGCGAGAGTGGAACGATGCTTGGAAGGGAATTTTACATCGTAAAAAATACAAGATCCCGCTAAGTAGGAGGCTCGGGAGAAGCAGCAAGTCCAAGAAGCTCGAGTGAAGCTCAAGGCCTTAGAAGCAACATTTCCTAGGTCTGAGTGACTCGGGACGAGTCACAGGTGAGTGTTGGGGGCGTATTGGTGCTCGACCAATTTTTGAGGTTAGGTTAGGACCACTTTTGGACTTCGACAGGCTGGTCAAAGATGGAGCACCCAGGTGGAGCTCAGATCACATATGTCACTCATTTTGTGGGATTTGTAAGGGGCTTTTGTAATGGGTTATGGGAGATCAGCCCATGGGTTTACCCATGTTTAGGCCCTTTTGTAAGGAATTGTAAAAGTATAAATAGATAAGAATGTATGGTAGAAGTAGCGAAGGGTATGTAAGAGTCAATATCTTGAAACACTAAGTGCAAGTAGTTTTGAGTTGCGTTGTGCAACAAATTCTATATGTAAGGATCTATTCTCAATAGAGAAGTAGGCTTTGTACTGTGACCTAGTTTTTGGAAGGAGGATATGGCGCTCAGTGCGCAGATCTCCTGTCCTCTACGAATCTTGGCTCTGTGGCTTAGTGCACAGGATCAGATGAATGTAAGATATTGAAGAATAATAAACAATACAAATTAGTTGGTGGACGTATCCCCACACTGGGGTGAACCGCGTATATCTTGTGTCTTTTGATGTGCTTTATGTTGTGTTTCTTATATTTTGAATCTGCTTAGTGCTTTGCTTATTATGTATGTTGGATAGATCTAATGATTCTTAGTGATTTACTTGTGATTTATGAATGAATGCTAGATATAAGTCAGTGTTATGTGCTAAATGATTGAAGTGATTAATATTTAATGTTACTGCACCGATCTATCTTAGGGTTTTGTTATGTGATGTTAATGAATCTAATGAGTTAAATAATATCATCTTGTAATGTTAATAGAATACTCTGTGAGGTATTTCTATCATGGATCTATGTCCCAGCTTGGTTACAGACACCTTATTCATGTAACCCCCCTTGTCTCTACCTCGAGTGAGACTTCATCTGCTTCGCGGGTGTTGTCGAAGGGCCGATAGTTAGGGTTTTGTTGGTGTGTTGTTGAAGAGTTGAACCCTCGGTCTTCCCTTCTGCCAACATCAAGTGAAGCAAGAATTGACACAATCCCCTATACTAATCACTCTTGATTATACCAACTATTTCTACTTATTCTCTTTTTCTTCTGAACATACCATTGCATCAGTCCTTTTGCAGAAAAACAGTGAAGGCCATGAACAGTCTATATCATTTTTCAAGAAATCATTGAGAGACGTTTCATTGAACTACAACATCATGGAGACACCGTATTTTTCCTTGGTAAAAGAAATTAAGGATTTCAGAGTATACATTCTCCACTCACATATCATTTCTTATGTTCCTAATGTAGTGGTGAAAGATATTCTGACTCAAGATAACCCAGATGGTAGAAGAGGTAAATGGATTTTTTTGATCCTTGAGTAGGATATAGAAATCAAACCAACCAAGCTGATCAAGGGTCAAGGGTTATCCAAAATGATGGTTGAATCAAATTTTCATGCTTTAGATATAAACTTTCTAGATATAGTTGATGAACAAGGAGAGAAGGCGACTCCACATGTCAAAGAGGTATTCTTGAACTCTCCATGGTACGCAAACCTTATCTTTGTCTTGCATCATTTATAAACTCCTCTTGGTTTGAGAAAAGCTAAAGATAGATTTTTAAAACTTAAAGCTCTAAAATATTGCATTATGAATGGAAATGTTTACTAGAATGATGTTGGAGGTATTTTACTGAATTTTTTATTGAAAGATGTAGCTGACAAATCTTTGCAGGAGTTCCATGAAGGAGATTGTGGAAAGCATTTAAATTGGAAGGCTACTTTTAACAAAATTCTTAGAGTTGGTTTCTACTGGCCAACCTTACTTTCATATGTCTATAAAAAGGTAACTTCCTGTCACAAATGACAGATATTTGAAGGAAAAAGGAAATTGTTGCTTTTACCCTTGAAGCCTATTTCGGTTGAAACTCCTTTTCAACAATGGGGTCTAGATTTTATTGCATATATTCACCCACCTTCCTCAGGCTAGCACAAGTGGATCCTCACAACTACTGACTAATTCACCAAGTGGATTGAAGTTGTACCCTCTAGGAAATCCACTGATTCTATGATTATAAAATTATTGGAAACTAACATTCTTTTTCGACTTGGATCCCCCAGGAAGATTATCACTGATAATGAAACAACCTTCAAATCAAAAATGATGATAGAATTTTGCAGCAAGTGTGAGATCACCTTAGGACACTCTACAAATGATTACCCTCATGGAAATGGATTGACAGAGTCTTCCAATAAGAGTTTGATCAATATTATCAAGAATATGTTGCAGGAAAATAAGACGTCATGGGACAACAAGTTGGTACATGCACTCTAGGTAAACATGCTTACTACAAAAAGGTCAATTCGTATGTCTCCATATCAGTTGGTTTATGGAATGGATGTTGTTTTTCCCACCTCTTTGGGTGTTCCTGCTATGAAGCTATTACAAGAAGTACAAGTAGAACCAAATGACATCCAAAGAAGGATCAATCAAATGATATAGCTGCAATAGTCTAGAGAGGAGTTTTATAACCAAACTCAGGTGATTCAAGAGAGAATCAAGAAAATATATGCCAAAAGAACCAAGGATGATGATTTCAAATTGGGTGATATGGTACTAAAATGGGATTCAAGAAATGAAGACAAGGGAAAGCATGGAAAGTTTGAAAATTTATGGAAAGGCCCATTCATAATCCAATCTTACAGATGAAACAATGCATTTTTAATTGAAGACATGGATGGAGTAGATCTACCAGGAAGACCTATCAATGGTAGGATGCTAAAGTGATATAGGAGACATGAATATGGGAAAACAATAATCTAGAATCAATCTAATCCCGCAAAGGATTGTTCATGGAACTACTATAGATACTATTCAAACCATATCTCCTAGTATTATTCTGATGTTCATCGATATACCATCATTTGCCTTGTTATAATCAATGGATGATGTAGTGGCCTTATATCAACCCCCCATAGGTGGAATGTACTGAAATGGAATTCTTACTAAATAGGAAAATGCATTTTAGTTTCCTGATGAGGCACTTTGTTCCTCGGACCCCTAAAAAATATGTTATGACTAAGTAAGGCCAAATGTGAAATGCGAAGGAGAAAGGATATGAGCCACTCCTCCGACCATTGGGAGCGGGAGGTTTTCTCAATTATGTTCCAACTCAACTTATTGAAAACATCTAATTCAATCATGGCTATCCTAAAGATATGTGCACCTAATAAATAAATAAATATTTATTATGGAGATAACATGCATGGATAAATCAATATGTTCATAAGTGACATAAGGATCTTTTCTCACTCATCTCATTGTACAAACCATTTTTACTTTTATGTCAAGTATGGGTGACTTTTTGTTGGACAACTGAGAGGGGGGGGGTGAATCAGTTGTTACTGTGCTTAAACAATTATGCTTATTTTGAACTCTTTGTAGAAACACTGAATGATGATCACATTAATGTAGGGAAATAAACAATGGCACATTCAGCATCAGTCACACATATATGAGAAACACAGAGACAAGTATTTCCCGAGGAACCCATACAGGGTAAAAACCTCTTTTTCATTATATGATAAGTATTAGTTACATTATTTACATTATCATACATATGAGCACCAACTCATAATGAGGCTACAACCTCATTTTTGCAAGCTGCTACTTGCTGAGAACACCAACTCTCTATTTTCTCTAGCACCCACTAGAAGGAAGCACCAACTCCCTAGTTTCTCTAGCACCAACTCCCTGGTTTCTCTAGCACCAAATAGAAGGAAGCACCAACTCCCTGAGTGTTTCCAGCACCAACTGGATGGAAGCACCAACTTCCAATCATACAGGCACCAACCTGTATAACAGAGAACAAGAGTTCTCCCTTGCACCACCCTGCCACCCTGGTTTCTTTGGCTGCAACCAGATGGAAGCTACAACTCCCTGTGTTCAAGCACCCACTAGAACCTATGAGGACAACATTCCTCCCTAGCACCTCCTTTCCACCCTGAAATATAAAGCTTTGCTACTGAAACGTATTACAGTGATATGATGTTCAACAATGGCTTACTAGACTCATCACTGTTCTGCTGCATTTCATTGCTCTGTCTGCCTCATTGCCTTTCTGCACACATGACTTGTGCTGTCTGTTCTTCTTCTTTTTATGCTCTGTGCTCCATGTCCATTCACTGCATAGTTCCTCTTTTGTTCAATTCAGCTGTTGC
>ML789205.1:488151-508426 GCA_009831015.1 Picea engelmannii
GATAAGCTCTAACAGCATGACAAAATTATTGAAAAAGGGGCATCAAGGCATTATTGCACAATTATGCTCACTAGATGTTCAAACATCTAAGCCATCAATTCCGCAAGATATCCAAAGGATCATTGATAAGCATTCTGAAGTATTTGAAGATATTTCCAAAGGTCTTTCACCCACTCGAAATCATGATCATGAAATTAACCTAATTCCTAGGAGTGTTCCTCCTAACATCAGGCCATACAGATACCCTTACGCCCAGAAGAGTGAAATTGAGTGCATCGTTGAAGAAATAATAGAGGCTGGCATTATTAGACCTAGCCAAAGTTCTGTTGGCAGCCAATTCATTTTTTAATTGCTCTTAAAAAAGATGCCTACACCCCTTGTCTCATTAACGACAAATCATCGTCGCATTGTGCTTCTAGACATTTGTTTCATTTTTGCGACGATTGCAATTTGGTTTCGATTCAGTTTTCACAACTGAAAGTGTGAAAACACCTCTTTAATTGTTTGAACTGTCGTCGTCTTTTATTGATTTTTTCCTAAAGACACTTGACCATTGGTTTATCACATGATTGCAAAAGATTTTTTTATGTCCTTTGGCCTACTCTTACCTTGATTGCGCATTTGGATTTGTTTGATTACTGAGCCATTTAGTATGAAGATTTACTGGTTACATTCAATTCTATAAAGGTCATGATTGATTTTGGTCTTATATGCTTTGATCCTTATTGCTATGAGTTCTTGACTCATTGATTATATGAGATTTTTGGTGGCAATGTTCTAAAAACTTTGAGAAATAAACATTTGAATATGCAACGAATGCATTGGTAAATTTATAAGGTCGATTTGAGAATAATGACAATGGTTTGATTTTCACAAAGGCGCATTGATTAATCTTTTGAATTTCAAAATCGATTCTTGGTGCATTGTTTTGTGAGTTGATATTATGCATTGGCATGATCGAATTAATATTGGTTTAAAACGTTTGATTGACACGAAAAATTGTTGGTTAATGTTGGATTTCATGATTGGATTGAACTGTACACTTGGCGCATGATTATAACATATGGTGTTGGTTCTATTTCAAATGAATGGCACGTTGATACGATGATACACCTATTCGGTTGGCCGTAACATATGGTTTAAACGATTATGATTTTGGGTGGAACGACACTGAACACAGTCATTAATACATTGCATGATGGTGGTAATCCCACCACCTTCGCACGCATGCAGTTATTTCCGGCCTCTTTAAACGCTGGAGATGTTAAACCCTATCGATTTTTACCCTGTGCATTGTTTTGTTCAACCCAAACCCCACCATGCACAGAAGCCATGGCTCCTATCGTAAGGGAAGAGCCCAACGGGTGCCAAGCACTGTTAATGTTTGATGGTGCGTATAGAAACCTAGAAAATCTCAGGTGGCTCACTTTCATTAGAAAATTCGATGGTTATAACCTGATGGTGGCTCGGCAATTTGCATTATCGTTCGATGGCTGTCGAGCCAAAGTCGGAGATGTCCAGCTTGAAATCACTGAACAGTTTCTCAGCTTGGCAACTAGCCTGCCTGTCACGGGACAAAAATGGTCGAAAAGTTGCAAGGTAGATGATGTCCCGTGGACATTACTGTTCCAATCTCGCACAGTGAACTCATGCGACAGAGGTTTTCCTGCAAAAATGTTGAAACCCTGCTGGTATGACCTCCTGATGATTATCAAGCAATTCGTTACTTGTGAAGGCAGGTACGGATTCATTTTCTTGTTTCACCTGCATTTATTGATGGTTTTCATGGGTTTCGAACTAAGTATGCCTCACTACCTACATAGGAGTCTTTTCAAAATGGCTAAAAGGTATAAGCGTAGCCAAGCTGATACCAGCCTCTTCCATTTGGGGTTGATTAAAATGATTTTGGTTTATGAATTGGGGTTACGTCGTGATTCTTGGCATGATTTTCTCAGCCGTAATGGATTTGAAGAATCTAACCCTCCACAGGTCGATAAGCCCATGGTAACCGAAACCCAACCTGTTGCCCCTGTGCCTTATAACATTTTTCTACCCAAAATTAAACCTGATTCACCTACGAATGTGCCTATGGCTATGACTAAACAGGCCGAAGTTGCTAAGCCTATAACCAAAAAGACTAAAGCAAAGACTGGTGCTAATGCTAGAGGCAAGAAAAATGCAAGGTTAATTTCTCGCATGGCGAGGAATAAATCTAAGCCCCCTTCCAAATCAGAGCCTATCGTGGTCAGCGAAGACTCTGATTCAGACATTGAACGTTTTCTCGCCGAAGAGTATCCTTACTCTGAGGACCTGTGTGGAAAACCTCCTTATGATTTTGTCAAGAATTTATCTCCTTGTCTGCGGGATAACCCTGACTTCCCTGGTATTGAACCACCTCATGGAACCCTTGGTGAATCGTCGAAACCCTCGACTGCTCAACCTATTGCTCCACCTTGCGATCAGTGTGGGTTGTGGTTGGAAAGATATTACTTGGATGTCCCAAGGTTGCAATCCAAAATCCATGATTTGGAAAACCAAGTGGCAAAGCTCACTGGTCAGAATGCAAAGGTGCAACCCAACGACAAGAAGCAACGAACTACCGGTTCAATCCTGTTCAAAAATGTCGAGTCTGCTACAGCAATTGTCAATTCAAAATTGACATAGTCTCAGCAACTGCGATGGTATAATTTTCACTCATTTATATTACACTCTGTATACATATTTCACCTGCTCTGTTACATAAGCATGCTTTGTTGTATATAATTTTTGTGGTGATAAATCAATTTTCGTTATAGTTTAAGATTCGATTGGATTTGGTTTTGGTTCGATGGATCATCGAACATATATGATTGTTCAAATTTAGTTTGATGCTCTGTTAATAAGACAAGTTGTTAATATTTTTAAAAATAGACTGTTGTTGGTATTTCTATTTTCGAATACAGTCAATGGTATGATTTGAATTAGTTATGAGTATATGATTGATAAATGGGTTAACTATTTTTTTCTTTCAACCAGATCTGATACATAACCAATTGCAACTTATTCGATTCTCATTATTGTTTGAATTGGATTCTCTTCAGGGTTTCGATATTGTTTCTATAATTAACTCGATAAAGATTTGTGTTGATTATTGCCCAGTTCATGAATCCTGTCGATTTTATCGCACCTTTGTCTGTTGACTGTGTGGTGATGAAACATGAAGACTTTTGAGTTGATATTCACGGAGTTTGATTTCATCCGATTGCAAAGGAAGCTATTTACATATCGTGCTTTTAACTAAGTGACATCAATCTGTTGTTATGATTATAATTGGTCAATGATAGTTACAATCATTGTTTTCGGTCATACCTGTGAACTGTTTGAAACTCAGCAAACGAAGTCTATGGATGGATTCTATGGCTACAGTTATGCATGAAATCGTTATGGCTTTCTATATTTACAATGGATTAAATGATATGAATCTTATGCAAATCAATAATGATTGTCTTGCATCTCATACGATTTGGTTTACCATTGATTGCATTTATGAAACAACCTTGTTAAGATTTGATCCGATTTTATATCAATTGGAAAAACAGAGCATTCTTACCCTGTCCCGATTGCATTCTTTTTTATTTGGTTTAATTTAAGGAATAATTGAATCATTAGTAATTAGTTTTGGATTTGATTTCTTTTAAGATTTTATTTGATTATATCTAGTCCTGTTTGCTATTTTTGACCAGCTACAGAATCAGATGATTCTGTAGCTAAGTCTGTAAAGTCATTTTTTTATTGTTTTCTTAATAAAACATCATTCTAATTTGATAATTGTGTTCTATTACAGGAAAATTCGAATTGGCAATAGATATCATGAGCAGTTAGGGGATGATCTACAAATTTTACTTGCATTTTATTTCCTTAGTTTAGTAGATTTTGGGGATTTTTCCCAGATTTTGTAAAACAATTTGCTATTAATCACAAGGATGTTTTACCTTGTGAGAAACCTATATAAACTTATGGTTTTGTAATAATCATAATCCTCAGTTGTGGGAGAACAAGGATATGTAATTCTGATTCAAACTGGAGCAGAATTGATGTTTTGTCATAGCTTTTGCTTTTCAATATATCAACACTTTGTTTCAAGTTTTGTATATCATTTTGTTTATGGTTTAGTATTACTTTTCTATCTAAATCAAATGAAAATGATATAATTTATTTACTGTTATACATATCTTGTTGCTTTCAAAGAGATAAAGGACATAACAGTTGTTGATTCATTTTATGAGTGATAGCTTTGTCTTCTTCATAGATTGAATTGTTATATAAGTTTTCTGCATAATAGGTTTCCCTTATTGCAGAGATTTATCATCATAAGATTGTTATGATTTTCTTTTTTGTCTTGTTTGTCTTGTAAAACACTTCAAGGAGCAGTATAGTTGATCATTTACGAGAATCTTAAAGACTAAATGGTGTGAATTTCTTCCTCCAATCAGCTTAAGAAGTCATCTTACACAGGGCAGACTTGGAGCGTTTCCAGGTCAATTAGTTAGTTGTTTATTGTTTTATTAAGTAGTTTAATCTAAATGATAGTTTAGTTAGATTTATATTACATTGTTTAATTTCAGTAATATAGATTGGATTGTTTAATTTCAGTAGTTTATGTTTCCTTTTCATAAAATACAAAAATCAAAAAAAGAGATCCATGGCTGTCTTAGGGCAGAATACATATGATTTTTGCAGGTTTTAATCAAATATGTAGGTTGTCCATAGTGTACATTTGTGAATAAGGAATATCATAGCTGATAATTAGATAGTTGATTTGAGTTATTATAATCATAATTAGTATCTTGTATATAAAATAGTTAGTAATTTATAGTTAGATTAGTGTAGTTAGTTTAGTTTGTTTTATTAGTTTCTAGTTTCCTTTATTTTAGTTAGTTTCTTGTATTTAATTATAGTTTAGTTTGTTTTATCTATTTTAGTAAGATTTCTTAGCTCAAATCATTTCTCTTTGGTTTTCATAGAAGACCTTAGAGCGGCCAACGGAGCCGTTAAACTCATCAGGGTGGTCCATTCCAAACGGCTTGGGTTATTTAGACAACCCCGGATCGGTTCCACTCTCCCAGTTGACGGACGGTCAATTTCGCCCATCAACAAGTTCTTACTCTGCACCAGTGGTAATGGTATTCAAGAAAGATAACTCATAGCGTATGTGTCCAGATTATAGAGAGCTCAACAAGATCACTATTAAAGATAAGTTTCCCATTCCCGTCATTGATGAATTGTTAGATGAACTACATGGAGCAATCTATTTCAAAAAATTGGATCTTCGTTCAGGGTATCATCAGATCAGAATGAAGGAAGAAGATATCCTAAAAACAACATTCCAAACTCATGAAGGCCATTATGAATTTTTGGTCATGCCTTTTGGCCTTACAAATGCACCTTCCACATTCTAAGGGTTGATGAATTCCATTTTCAAGGCCTTCCTTCAAAAACTTGTGTTAGTATTTTTTGATGATATGCTAATCTATAGAAAGTCTTGGGAGGATGATGTGCGATGGATTGGCCGATTCCCAAAACATTAAATAATCTTAGACGATTTTTGGGTTTGACAGGTTACTATCGCAAGTTTGTTCAGAACTATGGAAGAATAACAACACCTTTAATGACACTAACTAAGAAGGATGCATTTTCATGGAATCCAGGGGCAACTAAATCTTTTGAACAACTTAAAGAAGTGATGTGTAAAGCTCCTGTCTAGACCACTCCAGAATTCACAAGAACATTTATTGTGGAATGTGATGCCTCGCAAAATGGAATTGGTGTTGTCCTAATGCAAGAAGAAAGGCCCCTGGATCTTGAAAGTCGACCACTCAAGGGAAAGGACTTACACAAACCCATTTATGAGAAAGAAATGATGGCAATACTACATGCATTGAAGAAATGGCGTCCTTACCTAATAGGTAGGCACTTCAAGGTCAAATCAGATCATGATAGTCTTAAATACTTTTTGGAACAAAGACTATCTTCAGAAGAACAACAAAAATGGGTAACCAAGATATTGGGTTATGATTTTGAAATTGTCTATAAAAAGGAGAAGAAAAATGTTGTGGAAGATGCACTCTCAAGAAAGGATGAAGATGTTGAGGCCTTTCTCTATGCTATCCTGATCATCCAACCCGATTGGATAACAGAAGCAAGGGATGAATGGAAGAATGACGAAAACGTGTGGACTCTCATTCAAAGGTTGCAATAGGATTCCAGTGCATCAGATACATTTACATGGAAAAATGATTCACTATGGTACAAAGATCGCTTATATTTATGTAAGAACTCCCAACTCAAACAAAAGTTACTATTGGAATTGCACACCTCTCTAGTAGGAGGGCACTGAGGATTTTTGAAAACCTACCATAGAGTCAAGAAGGATTTTTTTTGGGATGGCCTTAAAACTAATGTTCAAAGGTTTGTGGTAGAATGTTTGGTTTGCCAACAAAATAAGGTGGAAACAATTAAGACCCCAGGTCTTTTACAACCATTATCCATCCCAAGCCAGCGCTGGGAGGAGGTTTCCATGGATTTCATCACAGGGTTAAAAAAGTCTAAAGGGAAGAGTGTCATCATGGTGATGGCTGATAGACTGACCAAGTACGCATGCTTTTGTGCACTCTCTCATCCCTTCAAATCTAGTACAGTTGCCACTGCATTCATGGAGACAGTTCAAAAGCTACATGGCAGCCCAAAGATTATTGTAAGTGACAGAGATCCCATCTTCACTGGACATTTTTGGACAGAATTATTTTCTTGTTTGGGTACTCAATTGGCTCATAGCTCATCCTATCATCCTCAATCTGATGGACAAACCGAGATACTGAACAAA
Organism: Picea engelmannii; assembly: GCA_009831015.1. Lineage (NCBI taxonomy): Eukaryota > Viridiplantae > Streptophyta > Pinopsida > Pinales > Pinaceae > Picea > Picea engelmannii. The sequence goes on from ML789205.1 coordinate 495,014, forward strand.
TGTCTGGAAGGCTATCTTTGTTGCTTTGTCTCTGATAAACAAACACAATGGTTCAAATGGTTATCCTTGACAGAATGGTGGTATAACACTTCCTTTCATACTGTAATAAAAATGACACCATTTATGGAACTTTATGAATACCACCCTCCTTCCATCACTTCTTCTCTAAAATAAAAATCTAAGGTTCAAGCAATGGAACATCACATCGATAATCAACAACAAGTTCTCCAAATCTTAAAGGACAACCTGACCATGGCACATAATCACATGAAACAACAAGCAGATAAACATCATAGTGAAAGAAGTTTTGAAGTAGGGGATTGGGTATTTTTAATACTACAACCATACAAAAAGATGTCCCTCAAGCAAGCCAAGAAGGATAATAAATTATCACCAAAGTACTATGGCCCTTATAAGGTGTTGCAAAATATTGGTACTATGGCATACAAATTAGAGTTGCCTGTATCTTCACAAGTACACCCAGTTTTCCATGTTTCATGCTTAAAGAAGGTTATAGGCAAAAATATCCCAGTTCAAACTATATTTCCATAACTTGATGAGGAAGGAAAGATCATATTGAAGCTCAAAGCCATCACTGACACAATAATTCACCAACTAAGGAATAGATCCATTTCAGAGTATCTCATTAAATGGAGGAAACTGTCGGCTGAATATTCCACTTGGGAATATGAGTCTTTTATACATAATCATCCATAGTTACTCAAGTGTTGCGGACAACACTTGTCTCAAGGGGAGGGGCATGTTAAGCCCTAATATTGGCTCATTACCCCTTAATTGGGGCATATTATATTACTAATGTTATTTTATTTATGTTGGCTTTAGGCCATTAGTTGTAATTATACCTCCTAGTCTCCTATATATACCAAGGATACATTTTCATTTTGAATCATCTTTTACTTGAATATTTGAGTGGGGTAAAAGGACGTTGCCCCCTCGAAGAGGCTTATTATCTGAAATTATCTCATTTTCAAGGCGTTGAGTACTTTTTCTGAGATTTTTCTATGCTATATTGATATTTGGTTCTTAAAAAAATGAATCTCCTCGACGATACCTTTCGAACGAGCTATCATACGCCTAAAATGGAGATCGTATGAAAAAGTTACGACCCTGGGAAGTTGATGTACTAACTTACCCAAACAGGGCCCACATGACTTTTGGCGCTTCATCTCCTAGGGTTAGGTTTTTGGAATTCCTATTTATTGTAAAAAGGCCTTCAAATCCTCATTGTAATGATCTTCTTTTGAATGAGCACGACCGTCACATCTCTTCTCAGAGATAAGCCTCCACCATTCCAACAAGCTTGTTTCCGCTGCGTTTTACAGTTTCAACTTATTTCCTTATTGAATAGAAAACCAATTTTACTGTATCTTTGTTATTTTGTGTTAAGAACCTATTAATAATCTATAGTCATTTCATTCTGACCATAAAATGTAGATCAGTGGTATCAGAGAAGTCTTCTCCTTCTCATCTTAATGCATGTCCCCAATGAGGTCAGAGTACAAAGAGTTGTGTCTTGAGCTTGTTTCTCTTGAGAAAAAAAGCTCTCGCACACCCAAGAGACCTCTCATGGTAGGAGAAAATAAAGATGATGGGACAAGAGATCCTTTTAAACTATTGATTGAGGAATCCCTCATGCAACAAAGGAATGAGATGATGGATAGTTTCACGCAAATCCTTCGACGGCTACCAATAGGTGATGCATCTTCTTCAAGCAGAGGCGCCACCCCCTTCAAGGTAAAAATAAACTTCAATATTCCTATATTTGAAGGTCATATAGACGCATATGTTGTAGACAAGTGGTTGAATCTACTAGAAGGGTATTTTTCTATCCATAACTTTTTGAATAGAGAAAAGATTACTTGTGTGCTCCTCAAAGCCATTCCCCACATCAAAGATTGGTGGGAAACTTTCTGTGAGAAAAATGAAAGAGATGAACCCTCACTATTTACAGTCACGAAAACCTTAGATTCCTTCAGGGATGTTATTTAGGAACAATACTACCCTTCCAGAAGTTATGAAAACTTGTATACCAAATGGACCACACTGCGGCAAGAAAGAGACCAAGCAGTGCTAGATTTCATGAATATATTTCATACCATGCACACCAAGTTGGGTATCAAATATTCGGTGTGACATGTGGTGCTCAAGTATCGCAGTGCTCTGCATAGATACATCTAGACTGAAATGGAATTTTTGGACATCTCATCCTTGGGCGCGGCGTACCGATATGCCATCAAAATCGAGCAGAAGATCAAACAAAAGATGTGACAATTTGGGTTTTGGAACACCTCATAACAAAATCTAGGAAAGGGAAGCCCCTACCCACAGAACAAAGGATAGAGAAAATATGGATAGTATCAAGACAACCAGTCGAAGATGCAAGAAAATAAGGACACTGGAAATACAAATAAAGATGTTGAGAAGTGGTGCGACTTCCATAAGATCCCTTGGCATAACACTATTGACTGTCACTCAAAGTAGTCATTGGTGGTCGAAGTGAAAGCCTTTGAATCAGATGCTGGTTCAGACTCTGAGCCAGAACCAAAAAGGGGAAGACATATCATTGATGCAGAACCCAATGCCATCATTGCTACCACCAAGCTCTTGCTTGGTGAACCAGACAAGCCAGAAGAAGGAGAATGCCTCTTCCATTCACATATGTGGGTAAAGGGCACCCCACTGCACTTCATCATGGATAGCGGTAGCCAAAATAACCTCATCTCAGTAGAGGTCATCAAGCGGTTGGACCTACCGACATCACTGCACCTACAACTCTACACCATTGGATGGCTCTGCCAAGGAAGTGATCTCCACGTCAACCAATAGTGTCGACTGTCATATGGTATCAAGCCCCTTCAAAGAACAGGTATTGTATGATGTTTTTCCTCTTGAAGTTTGTGATGTTCTTTTGGGCCAACCTTATTTATGGAAACGTCATGATGTATATGAGTCTAGGCCTTGTAGTGTTATTATTACTTTGAACAGGAAATTGTATAGGATACCCGAGGTAGTCCCACCTAGTGATATTTCCTTGATCTCTACTAAGCAATGTAGGAAGGTCATATCTCAGACGAGGAATTTTTTCTTCTTCATGATTCTCTCTCAGAATAATCAAAAGATCACAGCCACATCAAGGGTCTTTGCGGCCAACCCCTCCACACAATAGAAGAAAGTAGATAAGGTCATGGAAGAATACTCAGATATCTTCACCTCACCTACCGGGGTACCTCTACACTGCCAGGTCAAGAACCCCATCGAAATGACCCCTGACGCACAGTTTCCCAATGGGCTAGCCTATTGTCACTCTTTGTTATAGAATGGGGAGATCAAGCGATGGATCCAAGAACTTCTCCACAATGGGCACATCAACCCCATCTCATCACCTTGCGAGAGCCCAATCGTGCTGGTACAAAACAAATATGGAACTTGGTGACTCTACATTGATTATTGGGCTCTGAATAAAATCACGGCCAGAAACCGGTACCTAATTCCCTGAATCGACAACATCCTTGATCAACTCACGGGGGCCAAATAATTCAGTAAGATTCATCTGAAGTCTGGCTACCACTAAGTCCTGATAGAATAGACAGATGTATGGAAAAAATGCCTTCAAGTCAAAGGAATGCCTTTTTGAATGGTTGGTCATGCCCTTTGGTTTGAAAAATGATCCAGCCACTTTCATGAGGATGATGGACGATATCTTGCGACCATTCACCAATACTTTTGTAGTGGTGTATCTAGATGACATTCTCATTTACAACAAGACTTGGGCCTAACATTTTTTCAGCAGGTTCTGCACACCCTGCGACAGCACAAGCTATATGCAAACTTGGAAAAATGATCCTTTGGCATGGATAGGGTACATTACCTGGGATACATCATTGATTAGCATGGTGTACATGTCGATCCAGTGAAGATCCAAGTCATCCGTGACTAGCCATCCCCAACCACACTCACTGAGCTTCGGAGCTTCTTGGGCCTTTCCAATTTCTACCGCAGGTTCGTGTTGGGATTCTCCCATATTGCATGGGCCCTTAGACAAATAACCAGGGGTGGTGGCAAGGTGAAATTTGCATGGGGTCGGTTCCAACAACAAGTGTTCGATGATTTGAAGCAGTTCTTATGTTCAACCCCAATAATTTCACTACCAGACCTGCAACATCCCTTTGATATCGAGACAAATTCTTCAGACTATGCAGTGGGCGTCGTTCTCACTCAACATGGCCACCCCATTGCCTATCATAGTGAGACACTATTAGATGTTGTCCATAAGTAACCTAATTATGACAAAGAAATGTACTCCATTGTGCAAGCCTGTCTTCAGTGGAGACATTACATTCTCGGGAAGGATACAATAATCCACACTGATCATAAGCCATTTCAATTCATGCAAACACAAGGAAAATTGCAAAATGATTGGCATCAAAAGTGGTCCACATAATTGTAGCAATTCCACCTCAACATCAAGTATAAAACATGAAGCACCAATCGTGTCACTAATTGGCTTAGTAGACCTCCAGTCATGGCACTCACCATGGTGCTAGACTCTTGTGACCATGAGACCTCTGGATGGCCCCAACTCTATGAGATAGACCCGAACTTTGACACCACCTACCAAATGTTGGGTGCAAATGCACTTTTCGGTAATTTCCATCTTTAATATGGGTTGTTATATCGTCTAGGCCATATCTATGTTCCATAAAGAGAGCGATCGAATTTGATCTAGGAGCCCTACTATAGTCAGGTGGTAGGACACTTCAGTGTCGAAAAGACAGTGGCGATGCTACAGAAACATTTCTACTGGTCGAAACTTCGAAAGGAGGTCAACAAGTATATCAGGTGCTGCACTGCCTATGCTATTGCCAAACTGACCACTAAGAAACAGGGCCTGTACACCCCTCTTCCTACTCCTGACAGGCCATGGGAGTCCATCTCAATGGATTACATGACGGGCCTCTCATCCACCAAGTGGGGAAATGATTGTGTTTTTGTGGTTGTTGATCACTTTTCTAAGATGGCGATTCTAGTTTCCTGCAAGAAGAACATCACACCAGAGGCCACTGCCAAGCTATTATTTGAATGAGTCTGGGCAAATTTTGGAATCCCACAAACCATTGTCTCAGTTCAGGAAAGTCGATTTATTTAGATTTATCAGCACATTCTGGTCGAGCCTTTGGTCACTATTGGACACCAAGCTCACCAAATCCATGGCCTTCCACCCCCAGACAGGTGGCCAAACCGAGGTTGTCAATTGAATGATTGTGCATATCCTTAGGATGTATAATTCAAATCACCCTCACACATGGGATGAGAGCCTTCCCTATGTCCAACATAGCTACAACCGATCCTTGCACAACTCAACCGGCCATAGTCCCTTTTAGGTGGGGCTGGGATTCCAACCATTGGGTCCCATAGATGTTGCACTTCCCCTTGCGGTCACCTCGACTGAATCATATACTGATCCAAATGAAGATGACAAAGCCACCGGGTTCATTGAGTGGATCCAACACATCCTCCAACAGGTTCAGGATATCCTATAGAAGTCCAATTATAAGTACAAGCAGCGCCATGATCAACATCGGGTGCCACATAAGTTTCAGGTGGGAAACAAAGTTTGGTTGCACTTGCAGAAAGAATGCCTCACATGACCCCATCTGTAATATCCCTTGGTCAAACCCAATTGTCAATGTAATATAAGTGTACTAAATCTAGTAAGATGTTTTGACATCATTTTGTAATGCACTTCCCTTGGCATAGTGTGTGCATGAACTGCGTAGTGAAATGATGTAGTGTGAAAATTCCCAGATACTGTGCATAGTATGGAGGAAAACGAGCCTTGGGTATACGATATGTGTTATAGGTTGGTGAGCCAGTTATTATAAATTGGGATGCTTATGTTTTGGTATTAGGCCAGAGCACCTAGATGTTAAAGGCCAGTGCGCCTATTTTGTACATGTCTCATGATTAATATAAAATACATCATTGCGCATAGAACGACCATGATAAAAGATATGGGGGAGTGAAATTCACCAGTTAGGTAAAGGGAGGGCTAAAATTCAAGGGAAAGGGCTAAGCTAGAGAGCTTAATACAAAAGGGAATATTATATTAATATTTCCTAAAGCATAAATTATGGATAATTATTTTATCCTAAGTTATAAAGTTGGGGACAAGTGGACAAAAGTAACTTCCGATATGACAAGTGTCAAGTTGGGGACATGCATTCATATCGTGGGGACTTAGCTCTTTTGGTCACTTTTTATGGGGATTCTTACCAGCAGCTTGACCATCATTCCCACCATCACACTTTCACGATTAGTTTCATGATGATTCCTTCCATCACTTAGTTATCTAGTCAATGATTCCATGAATATTTTCACTCACTCAGTCTATTATCCTTGAGACATCCATTTCACCATATATGAGCCTGTTTCCATAGCCCTTTTCCAATTGGTGTACCTAGTTAGCTTGGAGTGGGATTGACTAAGTGGGTTGTCAGGCCCGTGAGAAATTCTCAAAGTGAGATAATTGTTGGGGATTGATTCTCGAAGGTGCTAAATTGTAGCTACAGTGCTCTGAGACTTCTGGTCTGGTTTGTTGTTGAAGCCCTAGAAGGGAAGTGGGGCTGCCAAGGGATTGTTGAGCAGAGAAGGGGCACACTTCCTTGGGTGGGTTAGGCATGTGGGGAATGAGAGGTTGTAGGTTGTTAGTTGAGTGAGAACCTAAGATAGATTCTTTCCCATTGTCCATGAGCCTTAGCCTGGTTAGGAACCCTTTACGTGGGTGGAGTTCAGTCCCAGCTCGAGGGTGACTCACTGTTGAGAGTGATGAATAGTGTAGTCTAATGTTGGGAGGTTTGTGGATGGTCTGTATGTAGTTGGTGAAAATATTTCCAATATAAGTACCAATCGTAAGATAAAATTATATGTTGCATTGTTAATTACATGCTTATGTCACGAGTTATCATATATGTGATTATAATTGCCTCTATGTTATGGGTATTTCCCTGTATATGCTGCATATCTATGGTTACTGTTATTTCAGTAAAAAGTCATATATTATAGAATGTAATTGTTTGTTTATGTTTATATGTAAAGTTTCTGCAAGAGTGTTGTATGTATATGTTTAAGTTGCAGAAGAGAAAATTTATGTGGCATAGCTCAGTTGATTATTGGGTATGTTACTGTATGTTCTGCAGTAAGAGAATGGAAGTGTTCCCTAGAATATCATGGCCCGACCTATTTAAGGCTAGGGATGTTACCAACTAGTGTAAGAGCATGAGAGATTTCTCTGGAGTGGCATTCCCTAGCCTGCGACTGGCTGGGGGATGTTACAAATTGGTATCAGAGCTTCAGTTTCAATACTGAGCCTAGATGGACTAGAGGGGTTCAACTGAAGCGAGTATTCACAGAAGAGTAAATTTGAAGTGACCAAAGTTCAAGTCACGGAGTGTCTAGGGAAAATGTTGGCATGCAGGCGTGTAGGCGTGTGACGTAGCACCCCCTACCTCAGCAGGTTCTGCATGACCTCTCGATATTAGGATCGTTTTGATTTCTCCCAGAGCTGAAGTGGCTCCTTTAGTTCCCTGTTGGAACCTTCAACGAATTAGATCCACATTTCCTTCACGAAAACCCCACCTGCACAAAAATGCACCAGGCACGAGCTTTCACCTATACACAGCCTCCAGACATGACCGCGACCCTTTTTCGAAAAAGGAAATGTTTCACGATTTCACGAACCCTAGCATCGATTTCTCTAGCTCCTCGATCCCCTGAATGTCGAAATGCCGAAATTTTGGTCTATACAATTGCGTCCTCCGTGACCACAACCCAACTCCAAAGGTATGTCGCATTTCATGACTTTGAGACTTTCAACACTCTGTCCCCCACTCCTTGTCTTCGGGATCCCCGAAATCCCGAACCCCAAAATGCTGAAATGGCCAAAATCTAAGACCGCAACCCCACTCCAACAATACGTCGTGTTTTGCAACTTCGGGAGTTTCAACACAAAGAACCCCCAGTTCCTTGTCCTCGGAACTTTCAAAATGCCAAACCCCGAAATGTCGAAATGTCGAAATGGGCTTAATGACTTTGGGTCCTCCCTTAGCCTCCGAATGTTTTCAGGCTTTCGCGTTTCGGGATTTCGCGATTCCAGCTGCAACAGTTCTTGACCCTTTGAACTCCAGGTATCCTAAATACCAAAGTATCGAAGCCTGAAATGTCAAAATTCCATTTCAAACTAGGATCAACAACTCATAGCCTCTCCTAATCTGATGGCTTGTGTCTTTTCAGGATTTCACGGGTCAAGAGTTCCGAACTCCTACCCTTTGCATTCGTGGTAGCCGAAATGATGAAATCTCCTTTTGAAAGTTTTCCCAAAACCTCGACCGCTCGCCACATATCCTCCTGTTGGACGGTCATGATCCTTTCGGGATTTCATGGGTCAAGAGCCCCGAATCTTTCCCTTTGTATCTCTTGGTAGCCAAAATTCCAAAATATGCCTTACGTTCCCTTCTTCACATACGAGGGTTAAACCTCATGCAACTTCTCCTGGATCCGATGGCTATCGGTCCATACACCAAGATCTTACGGCCCAGATCTCTTTCTCCTACGCACTCTCCTCCATATTGCTTGGACGTAGGTTCAACGATCCATATCTCATCCTCTCCAGTTGATATAATGACAGTTATTGCTCCTGTTTGAGCAGGCACTTATTCCGTCTCCTTGGAAGATTTCTGAAGTACCAAAGGTCTCGCCCTTTACTTCCTCTGCGGACCCTGTGACTCTAGTCTTCGCTTGCATTCTTAAGATGTTGTCCTTCCTGAGCTTTGTCGACTTTTAAACCTCAAATGTTTCTTGACCTCTACATTCCTTGCAGCGATGGCTCGGTGTGCAAAGGCACTTTTCCTCCTGAGCTTAGTCCTCTGTGAAACCTTGAAAGGTTTCTCGACTTTTGCACTCTTTGCAGAGTCTCTGCACAGAAAGGTGCTATCTGTCTGGAGCTTCGAGACTTTAGAATAATTATTATCTCTCTCATCTCCCACTACTGCACTTGACCTCCTGAGATTTAGACTTGAAACAAAGTCTTCCTACGCTCACTCCTTGTACTAGACGAGCCTTCGGATAGTTGTTTATCTACACTTCACTTGAGTGTTGGCTTGGTGCACTCCTTCCATAGGTATTTGTCCTCCTTGAGCTTCAACTACTCAGACCTCTAAGGTCTCTGTCCCTTTCTCTCCTTGAAAGGATGGAAATTCCCTCTGGAAACTTCCTACTCAAGCACTCCTTGTTGAGCCTGCAGGGTGTTCAGTAACCCTATGAAGGTCTTCCTCCTGACGCTTCTTCTCCTTTGTGAACTCAAACAAGAGTTCTTTTTGTGCACACTTGCACCAACACAATATCATCCTAGAAAAGATCTACAAAACCTACAATGGTTCTATCTTCTCAACGAAATCAAAATAGAGTTCTCTCTCCAAAGCATCCAGTGCATTCGCTCAATGCCCTCTTGGCAGAGCTTCCACAAAATTCTCAGTAATTATGTCTTCTCTATGTCTCCCTCTACATAGTATTACCTCCAAGGTGTTCAACAACCTTGAGGCTTATCCTTGAGTCAATGACTTAGCTAGTGTGCCCTCCTGGCACGTCTTTGTCTGAATCTGTAGAATTCATAAGTGCACTCCTTGCACTGGCTTACATAACTCGTAGTATTCTATCATGCAACCTCTTGCATGGAGCCTCAAAGAACCCAAACCTGGAATCAAAGAACTCACAAACGGTAAATTCTGTCTATCCCTACAAATGCATACCTAACATCCATCTACAGCATATCATCAACACATAAGACATTCATTCATGGAATCTTAAACATGTGGACAACAACATGCAGGAAAAACTGCTATGTTTGTATTAACATGAAAATGCCTCTTTACAATGTGTTTGAGCTCGAACTGCAATAAAGTCTCGGCTCTACTCTCCTCCTCAAAAAAACTCTATTTTTTTTCTCTATCTCCCACTAGATACAAAGAAGATCTTTTCACAAAGAGGGGCTCCTCAAGCTCTTCCCTCCAAGATACCTACTCTCATTAATTTACATTCAATTATATTGAATGGTTGTCTAGTCCGAATCAGATCTAGATCTCATCCTTACAACCATTTAAGGCCACCTTTACTAAAGCCTACACATATGCATGGATTTTTGGCTTTACCAGCCTTACAATCATTTCATACAATTTCAAAATTTTAAAGTCGAGAAGGCTACACCTCTCTCTCCCATCGAATGCGTGCTTTGATGTGTTGGTTGGCTGGCACATAGCTAGCTTGGAGTGATGCTCCTGCATCATACTCCTTTGCTATGAAAAATTCATGAGCTCCTTCTCATGAGCTTCCCAGCATGGTTGTTGAAATCCACCTGGATCCCAAACAGTTCTCTGGAGCTGTCCATCTACTCCACTGCTTCGTTGTTGCTGTTGTTTCTGTTGCCTTACTGCTATGGCAGGTTCTCCTCTGTCTAGCTTCTCTTTGCTGACCGCTTCTGCTGATCTGATCATCAGCCTTATGATATCCTTAATTATCTCATCTAGCTACTCCCACGATTGGATCTCCTTTTGTATCTTTCTCCACTGCACTTCTTTCCTGCAAATGGGTAGATCAACTAGATCTCCCATGCCATCTTCTTTCTCTTTTGTGGCATTGAGTTTCCATTCTGCTGCAGACTCCAATTCTACAATCCTATCACTGAGATGCTACTCATCTTCCTCCTCTGGCATCTTGACTGTCAGTTCTCCTGCAGGAATATCTCCAGCTTCCTCCAGCTTCTCCTTAGACTAAAATTCTCCTTCATCTGTCGTTGCATGCCTCTGCACCGCAATCATCATCTGTTCAACTCCTTGGCTGAAATTTCTGAGCAATTACTTGGAATGCTCCTCTGCCAACATCTACATGACTGTCTACTCATGGCAGTCATCTACTGGTTCTGGATTGTTCAACCAATCCTCCAACACATCTATCTCCTTCTCCCATGGAGAGAACATATTATCTGCATACCCTTCTTCTTCCCTTGTTGTCAGCTTTAGTGCTGCAACTATCTCCGCTTCATCCTCCTGGATGAAAATTTTGAGCCATTCTTTCGAATGCTCCTTTTCCTCTACTTGAGTAGCCTCTAATATCTTCTCCATCTCTTCGACAGTCAAAACTGGTTTTCTTTCTATTGTTGTTGCATCGAAAACACACACGCTGGCCTCAACTGGGCTATATGGAAGGAATACCTTTATCCCTCCAATCATCAAAATGCTCTTCTGATCTTCCTCTATTAGATCCTCTTGCTGATCTGAACTCTCCTCTGAGTTCATGAGACTATTATATAGTCCCATCTACTCTCCCTTTCCCACCTGGAAACATGGGATTTTTCTACTTTCCACCTGGCAGTCTATGAGATCAATTGATCCCATATCCATCAACACTCCCTGCTGACATGAACTCACTTTTGAGCTCCTGATACTTTCAAATAGTCTCACTTTTTTTCCCCTTCTCACCTGGAAATTTGGGATTTCCTCTATGCCCTCTTGGAAGTCTCTAAGATCTTCCGATGATCTCATCTCATTGCCCTCCTGGCAACCTAAATTTTATGTTCTTCCCTCTTGGCAGTCTTTGAGATCATCCTGTGACCTCTTCTTATTTCCCTCCTAGCAAATTGAAAATTCCTCACTGCCTACCTAGCAGTCTTTGAGATCTTCCAGTGATCTCTTCTCCTCATCATCACTGAGATTTCTCCCAGATTCTAGTTCACACACATGAACCACTTATTCTCTGTCACCAAGGCTTCTAACATGCCTCAACCACCTCCTCAACAATCTCCTTTGTCTTTGGGCCAACAATTTCTTGACTGGCCACTTTGCTTTTCTCCTTAGAGGCCATTGATATACCCATCGTGGCTTTGCATCCTATTGCATCAATAGTCAAAGCTCTTCCATCCTCGCTCTTATCTTGGCGAGTTCTTTTTCCATATCATCTTTTCTCTACTGCTAGTGGTTCTTCTTTCCACCGCATCCATGGCCTTTAGTATCCATTTTCCCGTTCTTGTATTCCCTCTTGGAAAACTTGTTGTTGTCACTCTACAACTGTGAGTGCTTCCAGCTTTCCCTACAGTCCACCTAACTATCTTTTGACTGTTGCGCACTTGCAACAATCTCTATAGAGCTTCAACACTCTGTCTCCTTCTCTTCTACCTCATTATGCCTATAGTATACATATCGAATCAAGATCTGATACCACTATTGACGTGTATCAGAGTATTTTCTTTATCTACTTTGCCTCCCTCTATCCACAGTATACAGATAGAGAATCAAGCTCTGATACAACACTGACGTGTATCCCCCTGCCTCAGCAGGTTCTGCACAACCTCTCGGTCTTAGGATCATTCTAATTTCTCCCCGAGCTGAAGCAACTCCTTTAGTTCCCTACTGGAACCTTCAACAAATCAGATCCACAGGTCCTTCATGAAAACCCCACCTACACAAACATGCACCAGATGTGATCTTTCACCTGCACATGGCCTCCAGACACGACCGCAACCTTTTTCCAAAAAAGGAAATTTTGGGTTTCACGATTTCGCGAACCCTGGCGTCGAGTTCTCTAGATCCTTGATCCCCTGAATGCCGAAATGATGAAATTCTATAATTCCAGTCTATACGATTGCATCCTCCATGACCACATCCCAACTCCGAAGGTATTTCACGTTTCATGACTTCGAAACTTTCAACACTCTGTGCCCCGCTCCTTGTCTTCAGGATCCCCGAAATGCCGAAGCCCGAAATGCCGAAATGGCCGAAATATGAGATCGCAGCCCCAATCAAACAATACATCGTGTTTCGCAACTTCAAGAGTTTCAATGAAAAGTGCCCCCGATTCCTTGTCCTCAGAAATTCCTAAATGCCGAACCCCGAAATGCCAAAATGCCAAAATGGGCTTAATGACTTTGGGTCCTCCCTTAGCCTCCGAATGTTTTTGGGTTTTCGCGTTTCGGGATTTCGCGATTCTAGATGCAACAGTTCTTGACCCTTCGAACTCCCGGTATCCAAAATACCAAAGAATCGAACCCCAAAATGCCGACATTCCACTTCAAACTGGGATCAACGGCTCATAGCCTTTCCTGATCTGATGGCTTGTGTCTTTTCAGGATTTCACGGGTCAAGAGTTCTGAACTCTTACCCTTTGCATTCTGCAAGATACCAGATATATAAAATATGCAGAACAAAAATGAAATGCTAGAAATGACAGAATAACAGTAAAATATCCAGCATAATCTTCACAATACACAGAAATGATATACGAAATAGCAGCAGAAATAACACTTTGATTCAGATAGCAATGTTCACAGGCCTCTTCGAGGGGGAAACC
>ML789205.1:517156-549330 GCA_009831015.1 Picea engelmannii
GAGCAAAGAAGGAAAAAGGATAACCCTTCAAGGGATCCGAAAACCTGTCTCGGTGAGGCAAATATCAGCCCTGCAAATGAGAAAGTATTGCCGAAAAGGGTGTCCCCTATATGCAATACAGGTGTTGAACACAATCGAAGGTGATAAACCAAACTCTGATGATCACCCTACCCTGAGAGAATACAAAGATGTGTTTCCGGAAGAGGTACCAGGTCTACCTCTGAGAAGAGACATTGACTTCTCGATAGAGATCGCACCAGGAGCGGTGCTGGTGTCTAGGACACCCTACTGAATGAGCACACCTGAGTTAGTGGAACTCAAATTGCAATTGAAAGAAATGATGGATAAGGGTTATATTTGACCCAGCATATCCCCATGGGGAGCACCAGTCCTGTTTGTGAAAAAGAAGGATGGTACCCTCAGACTATGTATAGATTATAGAAAACTCAATAAAGTAACCATAAAGAACAAGTACCCCTTGCCCAGGATCGATGATCTATTCGATCAATTGGGGGGTGCATCTATTTTCTCAAAGATTGACTTGAGGTCGAGATACCATCAAGTATGAATCAAGGGTGAAGACATCCATAAAACCGTTTTCCGGACACGGTATGGTCACTATGAGTTTGTGGTAGTGCCATTTGTGTTAACCAATGCCCCTGCCACTTTCATGTGCTTAATGAACAATGTACTCAGTAAATTTTTAGATAAATTTGTACTAGTTTTTATTGATGACATATTAATCTACTCTAAGAATAGAGAAGAACATGAAGAGAATCTTAGACTTGTGCTACAAGTGCTAAGAGAACATCAGCTCTATGCTAAATTCAACAAATGTGACTTCTTTTAGAAGCAAATACATTACTTGGGACATGTTCTGTCCGAGGAAGGCGTAGCAGTAGATCCTGACAAGATCAGGTCTATCATGGAATGTCCTACCCCAAAGGATGTCTTAGACATCAGATCCTTTATGGGATTTGTGGGATACTATAGGATATTTATAAAAGGATTCTCCAAGATTGGTTGTCCAATCACTGCCCTCCAGAAGAAGGGGACAAAATTCATGTGGACACAACAATGTGAAGAAATATTTCAAACCTTGAAACATCTACTAACCCATGCACCTGTGTTGAAAATCGCTGACCCAAAAGTTGACTTCCTTGTGTGCACAGATGCCTGTAAGGAAGAGCTCGGAGGAGTCCTTATGCAATAAGGAAGTGTGATATGGTATGAATCCCAAAAGTTGAATGAACATGAGGTCAACTATGTGACTCATGATTTAGAACTGGCTGCCATAGTGCATGCCTTAAAAATGTGGAGGCATTACCTCTTGGGAAGGAAATTTGTACTTATGACAGATCACTATGGATTACGGTATTTGTTTGACCAATGAAAGCTCAATGCTAGACAAGCTAGATGGATGGCCCTCCTTAGCAAATTTGATTTTGAAATCAAACACATTAAAGGGAAAGAAAATAGGGTGGTCGATGCCCTTAGCAGAAGCATGAAAACAATTCACCTGGCAGAGGTGAGTACCTGCGAGACAGATGTCAAGAACAGAGTCAGAAATGCACAATAAATAGATCCCTTCGTTCAAACTGTGACCCTGTACCTACATAAAGAACCCCCTGAAGTAAAGTGTGAAGGCTACCAGATGACCGAAGGAGGTCTGCTCACTTACAGAGATAGATTGTACATTCCAAAGGATGACGACTTGAAGAGGTTCATTATGGATGAACTACATAAAAGACCATACACTGGTCACCCAGGATACCAGAAAGTGATCACCGCCACCCGGAAACAGTTTTATTGGCCTGGATTGAAGAAAGACATAGCCAAATATTTGGACCAATGCATACAGTGCCAACAGGTTAAAGCAAAACATCGACACCCAACAGGACCATTACACCCTTTACCCATCCCAGAATGGAAATGGGAAACCATCTCCATGGATTTTATCACTGGATTGCTAACTTCAACCAAATAGAATGACGTCATTATGGTAGTGGTGGATAAACTGAGCAAGTCTTCTCATTTCACTCCCGTGAAATCAACCTGCAAGGCAATAGATATTTCCCAGATATTCATGAAAGAGATATTTTGACTGCACGGTATGCCGAGAGAGATAATATCTGACAGAGACACAAAATTTGCTTCCAATTTTTGGAAATCACTGATGGCTGGTTTGGAGACCAAATTGTTGTTTAGCACCACCTATCACGCTCAAATCGATAGACAGACAAAAAGAGTGAATCAAGTATTAGAGTATATGTTAAGTATGCATGTAATGCATCAACCCAGGAAATGGAAAGACTACCTGCCATTGGTAGAATTCATTTACAACAACAGCTACCAAGCATCCTTAAAGATGAGTCCCTTCGAGGTCCTCTATGGTAGGCCGTGTAATACTCCAATCAGATGGAGTAATCTTGTAAATAGGATTTCTTTTGGACCCGACATGCTGAAAGAAATGGAACAACAAGTAACTCAGATAAAACAAAATATGAATATCGCCTAGAACCGACAGAAAATTTATGCTAACCAAAAGAGAACTCCAAGAGAGTTCAAAATGGGAGACCATGTATATCTCAGAATTAAGCCCAGAAGGAGTTCCCTGAAAATGGGAGCATGTGCCAAGTTGGCACCCCAGTATTTTGGACCCTTTGAGGTTATAGATAGAGTGGGACATGTAGCCTATCGGCTAGCACTTCCTCCCATAGTGAAAGAACATAATGTTTTCCATGTTTCATTATTGAAGAAATATGTACATGATGCTAATCATATAATTGACTGGTTTGTGATCCAGGTGGAACTGGAGGGAGAATTTCTACCAGAACCCCAATGCATATTGGATAGAAAGGAAACCCCACTCCAGAATAGAACCATTCCACAGGTCAAGGTGCAGTGGAAACATTTTGGCCCAGATGAGGCTACATGGGAAATGGAGGATGCCATGAGACAGGCATATCCGATTTTGTTTACTTCTGTACATGAAATTCATGTTAGTAGATAAGAACATCGAGGACAATGTTCCCTTTTAAGGGGGAGGGAATTGTAACATCCTATTTCCCCCAGTTTGTAAAAATAACGGGACTGGCCAAGAACTATGGAAAACTCATAAATGTGAATATTTGATGTAAACGGACCTTGAGGAAAAGGTCAATGAATGTGAATAACATTATGAATTTTATTGCAGGACTGCTGACAGGGGATGTGTAGAAAAAGAGACCATGATGGTGGTGGAAGGCACCTGTAAAGGTGGCGTTAACTTCCACCGAGAATTAATACCGTATTTAGACTCCACTGGCCCGGAGAACCAAAAGCCGCTCGTTGGCCCCAAATTAAATGTCTCGCAGGCTGGTAGGTAGATAGCTTAATGAGGGATGGGAGGTGAACCGCCCATCTATAGAGCCATCGGGCCTAACCAGCGCAAGGGTAATCGCACCACATGCAACCTCGCAAGAGGATAATGCGTAGGGTAGAAGCGATTGGGGACAGACGTGAGGGGAGAACTTTGGAATTACGCAGAGTGAGTGATAGCAGAGAGGAAGGATTGCAACCTTCTCTCCTGGTCACTGGAAAATGAAGACGCAGGTTCATAGCATCGTGGTCTCAGCTCAGGGGTGGCTAGTGGTAAATCCGTTGGGAGTCGCTAAGCCTACGGTTGGGTGGAAACAAGCACCCTTCTCAGTAGCTGCTTGACCCATGGTGTTATTTCTGATAATTTTTTTTCCTCTGGCATATTGAAATATATATATATGTTTATTCTGATAATTATGCTCATAAGCTGTGAAACTGTGAAATATTTCATTGTAAGAATGATTGTATGGTGTTTTGATCAGTTCTAGTAGTGGTATATTTATATGGAAAGACTACGTATGGTTTATGTCCTCATGAATTCGTTATTTGTGTGCGTACTGACCAAATTCAGACTTCACATCTGGTTCTTGGGAGGATGACATCCTTATATACCTCAGGTAGTACCATGAGTAAATCTCCCCATAGAAATAGCTTTTTTGAAAAACCCATCAAGAACCGGGAAGGCAGTTTTGAAGGCGTAAGGCCTTAGTAACCCTGCATGAGGAGGAATGATCCTCTTGAAGAAACTGAGATGATAAAATAAGGATGGAATATCAAATCGATGGATGATATTCCGTCGAGAGACCTGTGGACACTCACGACCATCATATCGGAAGGAGAAGATGGAGTGTTAAGTGCCTTAACCTTGATAGGTGTTGATCGATGGACGAGATTCCATCGGGAAGTCTGCAGTCACCCACGACCGTTAGGTTAGTAGGAGAAAGTAGGGTGTTAAATTCCATACCCCTTTGTTTTCCTGTGTCTTCATGGGTATAGAAGAGTTTAGGACCGTAGATCCCCAAGGTTCATGAGAGTATCTGGACCGTGGATCTTTTCCACACCTAGGGAGTCATGGAAGAATGCATGGGTAGGAACCATTATGAGCCGTTAGATCTCGGCTGAAAAACCTGACATCTGTTGGATCTGTCAGGAGTTACCCGAGGGTTAAGACTCCAGTGTATAAGGGTTTTCCATTGTGGAAATCCTTGGATGGATTTGGACCATCCGTCTAATGGAGGCCACGTGTCAAGAGATCACCCAATTCGGGAAACCGGGAGTCGGAAAATCGGGAGTCCTGTTGACAAGAGATCAGGGTTTTCCATTGTGGAAACCCCGGGATGGATCTGGACCATTCGTCTAATGGAGGCCACTCATCAAGAGATCATCCACTTCGGGAAACCGAGAGTCAGGAAATTGGGAGTCCTGTTGACAAGAGATCGGGGTTTTCCATTGTGGAAATCTTGGGATGGATCTGGAACGTCCGTCTAATGGAGGCCACGTGTCAAGAGATCACGCACTTCGGGAAACTGGGATTTGAGAAATCGGGAGTCCTGTTGACAAGAGATTGGCACTTTCCATTGAGGAAATCCTGGGATGGATCTGGGTCGTTCGATGGACGGAGGCCACGTGTCGTAAGAATTCCCATTTCAGGAAATCGAGAATCGACAAATCAGGATTCCTGTTGACAAGAGTTCAGGATTTCTCCATGGTGAAAACCCCAGGATATATCTGAGCCATCATATTTATGGAGGCCATGCGTCATGATATCTCCCCATTTTGGGAAATCGGGAATCGCGAGATCAGGAGTCCTGGTGACAAGGGATTGGGGCTTTCCTAGGTGGAAACCCCGGAGCAGTTGTGGACCGTCCGATTTAAGGAGGTGACGTGTTAAGAGATTACTCGCTTCAGGAAATCGGGGATCGGGGATTTGGGAGTTCCATGGACAAGAACTCGAACCTTTGCTTTGATAAATCCCGACCCATAATGATGAGACGATAGCAGGTGGTTGAGTCCTGAGGAACGAACAAGATTCCTTCGAGAAATTTCAGGGTCCGTAACGACCATCCGATGTGAGGAAGAGATGTCAGTTTTACGCTGGGGAACAAATGCACATTAGGGTAAGTAGCGAGCAGATCTATATGTCCAGCATCTACCCACCCAGATCTACGGCTGAGGATGCATTTCAGAGCCCCATTGGCCGATCGCTAGCCCTGTCGGGGTTCAGCGGTTGCCAAGTCAAACGAATCGACATCACTATAGCGCCGAGGCATGAAATATGAAAGAGGTACTATGATCATTTTATCTGTGATCGTGACCCACGATCACATGGGAACAGAGAAAGAGAGAAAGAGCCAGTTTATGCTGGGCCTGCACAGATATCTAGGGGTCCTGATTCGGTAGAAGACCAGAAAAATATGATTATGGTAGTGGGTATGTGAAGATGAACTACAAGCTGACAGACACTGGAAGGGAAAGAAGAAGATCAAGAGCTTGGAAAGAATTATCACGAAGATGAAGGAGAAGTTCATCCCTAGAGATTATCAGATTACTCTGTTCAGGAGAATGCAGAATCTGAGACAGAAGCTGATGACAGTGAAAGAATACACTGAGGAATTCTATAAGCTGAACATCAGGGTCGGTCATTGGGAAAGAAATGATGAAAAGGTTGCCAGATACATGAATGGCCTGAGATAAAATATCCAGGATGAGTTGAGCATGGTAACCATCCAAACGGTGGAAGATGCTTATCAGATGGCTCTGAAAGCGGAAGATTAGCTGAGCCAAAAGAAGAGTTAGAGAGGTCGAGGCAGAAGTTAGCCCAGAGGAAAATCAGTTGCCCAAGATAAATATCAGAATCCCAGAGAGGACTGGAAGAAGCCTCAGGCTCGAACTAAAAGAGGTGGAACCTCACAGCGAGGGCAGCATACTGAGCAGAGGGGGGATTATGCTGACAAAAATACTTTTCCTCGTACTAGAGGTAGAGGAAGAGGAAGAGGTGGAGTAATAACATGATTCACATGTGGAAAGAATGGGCACAAGTCTTACGAGTGTCCAGATAAAAAGGAGAGTGGAGAAACTCACATCGCAAAAGCCCAGAGGCGATATGTTGAGATAGAAGAGGCTGAAGGCGGAAGATCGCTGATGATGCGAAAATCTCTTTTGACACCAGAGAAGGAGGTGGAGAGTTTAGTCCAAAGGACCAGACTTTTCTGGACTTCTTGGAAGACCAAGGACAGGGTATGAAAGGTCATTGTAGATAGTGGTAGCACAGATAATCTCGTTTCTACAGATATGGTAGAAAAGCTAGTGCTGGAGACGACTAATCATCCAAGCCCATACAGAGTTTCATGGCTACAAAAAGGACACCAGGTAACTGTCACTAAACAATGTTTAGTTGAATTTAAGATAGGAGGATATAATGATAAGATATTATGTGATGTCATTCCTATGGATGTTTGTCATCTATTATTGGGTAGACCATGGCAATATGACAGGAATGTGATTCATGATGGGAGAATGAACACATACACCCTAGAGAAGAATGGGAGGACACACATGTTGCTTCCAATCAAAGATAAGGAGGTGAAACTGGAAGTAAGCAACATTGTACTTCTCATCAGTGGGAAGGAACTTCTTACAAAGGTTAAGCAGAAGGAGGATCCACAGTTCATTGTGGTCAGAAAACCAAGGATTGTTTTGACCAGCACAAGAGTGGATGATTTAGCATAAGAGATTCAGGAACTGCTGGAAGAGTTCGCTGACATAGTAGTGGACGAATTACCTCGTTCGTTGCCACCGATTAGAAGTGTGATTCATCATATTGATCTCATACCAGGAGCCAGTTTGCCAAACAAAGCCACATACAGATTGACGCCGCAAGAGAATGAAGAGGTCAGAAGACAAGTCCAGGGGTTGTTGGACAAAGGATTAGTTAGAGAAAGCTTGAGTCCATGTGTTGTTCCAACAATACTCAGTCCAAAGAAAGACGGAGGTTGGAGGATGTGTACTGACTTGAGGGAGATCAACAAGATAAACATCAGGTACAGATTTCCATTGCCAAGGATGGATGATCTGATGGATTGCTTGAGTGGAGAAAAATATTTTTCAAAGATTGATTTGAAAAGTGGTTATCATCAGATTCATATGAGAGAAGGTGATGAATGGAAGACAACATTCAAAACAAATGAAGGGTTGTATGAATGGCTTGTTATGCCGTTTGGCTTAACAAATGTGTGGAGTACCTTCATGAGATTGATGAACGAAGTCCTGAGGGAGTTCATCGGAAAATTTGTTATCGTATATTTGGATGACATACTGGTTTTCAGTAAAATAGTGGCAGAGCATCTGAAGCATTTGGCTACAGTGATGCAAAGGTTATAGTAGGAGAAGCTATTGATAAACATGAAGAAATCCTCATTCATGAAGACAGAGCTCATTTACTTGGGATTTTTTATTTCTGCAGATGAGTTAAGGATGGATCTAGATAAGGTAGAGGTAATCAAGAATTGGCCATCACCGAAGAATGTTTTTGAGGTGAGAAGTTTTCACGGATTGGCTAGTTTCTATAGAAAGTTCATCAGGAATTTCAGTGGAATTAGCACAGCGATGATGGACACAGTGAAGAAAAGACACAAATCTTTTCACTGGATAGAAGAGGCCGAGAAAAGTTTTAATCCGTTGAAGAGGAAGATTACGGAACAACTAATTTTGGTGTTGCCGGATTTCCAAAAGACATTTCAGGTGAAATGCGATGCAAGTGGATTTGCAATAGGGGTAGTCTTGAGTCAAGAAGATAGGTTGATAGCATACTTCAGTGAGAAGTTGAATGAAGCAAAGGTGAAATACTCCACTTATGATAAGGAGTTTTATGCTATCATTCAAGCATTGAAGAAATGGAGGCATTACTTGATCCCGAAAGAATTTGTCTTGTACAGTGACAATCATGCATTGCATTTTGTGACTCAATAGGAAAAGTTGAATCAGAGACATGTCAAATGGGCTGAGTATATGTAGAATTTCACTTTTGTGATTAAACATATTTCTGGTACTGCTAACAAAGTGGCTGATGCTTTTAGTAGGAAGTGTTTGTTGTTGTAGGAGTTCAAAGTCAAAACATTGGGTTTTGATGATCTCAGGAACATGTACGCCGATGATCAAGATTTTAAGGAAGCATATGAAGCAGCTGAGAATCGAACTCTCAAAGACAGAAGCCATTGGATAGAATACATGATCCAGGAGGGATTACTGTTTAGAGGTAATCAACTGTGTATTCTGAAATGCTCCATGAGGGAGAATTTGTTGAAGGAGAAACACAGTGGAGGATTGGCAGGGCACTTTGGTCAGGACAAGATGTTCGCAAAGTTAAATGAGTCATATTTTTGGCTGGGAATGCGAGCATATGTCAAGAGATTCATGGAAAGATGCAGAATTTGCCAGCATTCGAAGGGAAGGAAACAAAATGCGGGGTTCTATCAACCATTTCCCATACCAGAAAGGTTGTGGGATGCAGTTAGGATGAATTTTGTATTGGGGTTGCCAAGAACATAAAGAGGTTATGATTCAATCTTTGTGGTGGTGGATAGATTTTCCAAGATGGCACACTTCATTCCATGTCAGAAGACCAGTGACGCAACTCACATTGCGAACCTATTTTTCAAAGAGGTCATTCGACTTCACGGTTTGCCAAGGAGTATAGTTTCGAACTGAGATACAAAATTCATAGGGCATTTTTGGAGGACCTTATGGAAGAAGCTGGGAACTAACTTGTCGTTTAGTTCAGCTTATCATCCTCAAACGGATGGATAGATAGAAGTGGTAAACAAAAGTCTGGGAGACTTGCTGAGAAGCTTGGTGACATAACACCACAGCCAGTGGGACAACATACTACCACAGGTAGAGTTTTCTTATAATGACTCGGTTAACAGAAGCACCGGGAAGAGTCCATTTCAGGTTATCTATGGTATGCAGCCGAGAGGAATTTTTGAATTAAGGGATTCATAACAGACTGCGACTAGGAGTGCTACTGCAGAAGATTTTGCAGAGGCGATGAAATAACTTCACAGCCAGGTGAAGGAGCGACTACAGAATTCAAGTCAGGAATACAAGCGTAGAGCAGATCAGCACATAAGACAACTTCAATTTGAGGTTGGTGACTTGGTTTTGGCACATTTGTGAAAGGAAAGGTTCCCGAGAGGAACATATAATAAGCTGAAGATGAAGAAAATCGGACCATGTAGGGTCTTAAAGAAATTTGGGGCAAATGCTTACGAGATTGAATTACCCAATGGGATCGGAATTTCTCTGATATTCAATATCTCAGATTTGTACCCATATAAAGTTGAGGAAGTAGGGACTGGAAATGAGAAGCCAGTGATCCAGTGGACAAAGCAGATGCCAGTTGCAAAAAAGCCACAGATGGAGCACATACTGGACGAAAGAGTGAGCAAGAGGACCAGGTGAAAGTAATACTTTGAGTATCTGGTCAAATGGAAAGGCCATATAGTTGAAGATGCCAGCTGGGAGAATGAAGCGGAGATACAAAGGCATGGACAGACCGTGCGCAATATCATGGACATGATCCCATGAAAATTTTCAAGTGAGGGAGTATGATGCAGGAGCATCTCAAGCGAGCCAGCGCGGAGACAAAAGGAAGCTGGACAAGTGCCAGCACAGATTTTGAATTTCTCTTGGATTTGATGCGCAAACATAAATGTAGCAATTTAATGAAGGCACACTTGTAAAATGTAAACATAGCTTGAGTGATTTTCTCTCATCCTTAGTAGGTAGAAGGGATTTATATTAGTTAATGTGAGTAGGTAAAATTGAATGTGTAGATTAGACAGTTTTAGAGCGCAAGAGGGAAACGTGATATAGACACCCTCACTGTGTATTGTAACATTATGGAGAGGTAGCATTAGTGTATGAAGAGCAGAGAAGAGAAGTAGAGAGCTGTGTAAGAACACCCATGTACAGATATTTGGATTAATACAAAGAGTTGATTCAAATTCATGGTTTCGTGTTTGTTCTCTGTGTATTGATGTTGAATGATATGCTCATGAATGTTTACTTCCTATTATACATTTGCTTTATATGCTGCGTATATGATTTCATGTTTTGAGTTTGAAGTCTGAAGGGAAGTAGGAATGATTTTCAATTGTTTCTCTATCTGAACAAGGGTTCCTGGAAGGAGTGCAGTTGAATTGTCCGCAAGGAGTGCGTTGACGAAGGATTCAGATAGGGTATTTTTGTTCCCGTTCATACAAAAGTGCAGTAGGGCACAGGAGTCGTGAAAGGAGTGCACAGGTCCAGTGAAGTCTTAGGGTTGTGGACCTGAGTGAAGTGTTGAGGGACTGCTTTTGTAGGCATACGCAGGGTCGAAGGAAATTCATCACTTGGAAGTGTCTGAAGGTTGCTGCAAGGAGTGCGTGCAAGAGTCTTTTCTAAGACTCTGAGTTATAAGGAAGATCAGGAAGGATAAAGCCTTATAACCGCAGAAAGGGTTGCACATAAGTTGTACCTGGAAGAATCAGGAAGGCATCGTAAGTTTGCGCCACAGGTGGACAAGTTTGCAGAGGAATGCTTAGTTATTCACAGAAATTGCCAAGGAGGAACGGACGGTCGAAATTCTCTGAGGAGAATTCGTGAAATCCCGTGAGCTGTCAGATTCACGGAGAAGCAAGGGAGTTACCGCGAGTATTCTTAAGGGTTCTAAGATCAGGAGGAGTAGGACCGTAGATCCAAGCCACAAGGGCCGTTGGATTTACATGTACATACTTGTATCGGGTTTTCGTGGGTATAAGTCCTATAAACGTTGCAATGGGAATCGCGAAATCATGAAACGTGATATCTCGAAAGCCAAGGGATTGTGTGGGCCACGGAGGAGTCAGCGAGCGGATAGGTGGCACACTATTTCATAGTTTCGCAGAGTAAAATCCTGAATTCATTGCATTAGAATTCGCGATATTGTGAAGTCTGAAATGCTGATGAAGTGAAGTGACGTTGAAAGGTCAAAGCGCACGAGTGTATCAGAGTTTCGGAAAATCAGGATTCGGGAGTCATGGAGACAAGTTCCTTGACATCGCGAGTGTCGAAATCGCGATAGGGAAAATCCTGAAAGGCAAAAGGGAAGGTCAGTGTTGACTGTTTCGGGTTTTGTGGATTTGAGAGACCAAGGCTCGACCACTGGATTTACGAAGTTGCAAGATCCGATCTCCTAAGTGCAAAGAGGGGATCCCGCGAGAGTTGTTGTGGGTGTAGATTTCCTGATAGGGAAATAGGAGAACTGTTTAGAGTTCTTCGAGCCAGTGGTGAAGGAAAGATCATGTGATGACATGGACCTTCCGACTTGCGGGTTGTGGAGGGATAGTGCATTGGCATCACCTTGTTGAGCCTGCAGGGTGTTCAATAACCCTCTGAAGGTCTTCCTCCTGACACTTCTTCTCCTTTTTGAACTCAAACATGAGTTCTTTCTGTGAACACCTGTACCAACGTAATGTCCTCCTAGAAAAGTTCTACATAACCTACAGTGGTTTTGTCTTCTCAATGAACTCGAATTAGAGTTCTCTCTCCAATGCATCTAGTGCATTCACTCGATTCCCTCTTGGTAGAGCTTCCAAATAATTCTCGGTAATTTTGTCTTCTCTGTGCCTCCCTCTGCACAGTCTTACCTCCAAGATGTTCAACAACCTTGAGGCTTATCCTTGAGTCAATGACTTTAGCTGGTGTGCCCTCCTGGCATGTCTTTGTTTGAATCCATAGAATTCAGAAGTGCACTCCTTGCACTAGCTTACAGAACCTGCAATATTCTGTCATGCAATCTCTTGCATGGAGCCTCAAAGAACCCAAACCTAGAATCAAAGAACTCACAAATAGTAAATTCTGTCTATCCCTATAAATGCATACCTAACATACATATACAGCATATCATCAACACATAAGACATTCATTCATGGACTCATAAACATGTGGACAACAACATGCAGGAAAAACTGCTCTATTTGTATTAACATGAAAATGCCTCTTTACAATGTGTTTGAGCTCGGACTACAACAATGTCTCGGATCTCCTCTCCTCCTAAAAAAAACTCTATTTTTTTTCTCTATCTCCCACTAGATACAAAGAAGATCTTTTCACAAAGAGGGGATCCTCAAGCTCTTCCCTCCAAGCTACCTACTCTCATTAATTTACATTCAATTATATTGAATGTATGTCTAGTCCGAATCAGATCTAGATCTCAGCCTTACAACCATTTAAGGCCACCTTTACTAAAGCCTATGCATATGCATGGCTTTTTGGCTCTACCAGCCTTACAATCATTTAATACAATTTCAAAATTTAAAAATCAAGAAGGCTGCGCCTCTTTCTCCCATCAAATGCTCTCTTTGATGTGTTGGCTAGCTGGTGCGTAGCTAGCTTGGAGCGATGCTCTTGCATCAATGCGTGTGGTAAATTTTGGCAACGCACGGAAAATTTTGGTGTGCAAGTGTGTGCGATAAATTGTGGTGATGCACAGAAGAATATTATGGGTGGATGCACTGAATTTAGCCTTATGTGGTGAGCACGCACATAGTAATGTGCATATGGGGTGCACAAGTATTACATAACACGGAGGATTTTTGTTGGTATGTGCATAGTATGAGTATAAGTTGTCTCGCGACAGTGTATTCAATGTTGCACGCAGATTATTGTGCGCGATGGAACATATTGAACTTTGGCATGGTGCAATGCATAGGGAAAAATGCATGTGGAGAATTGGTGCATGATACCAAAACTGTTCATAGTGGATATTGACGCACAACGCAAAAGTAGTGTGCGCAAGTTGTCGGTGCGATGGAGAGGAAATGCATAGTGAATATAGGTGTGTAGAAAAGCATTTTACCTTGTGATGTTTCTATGCACGATAAATATAAATGTGCAAGTCAAATTTTAGTGCACGCAAATTCGCTTGGAAGGCGATGAGTCTGAGTTTAATTTGCAAAATATTAGAGGAAAATAAACACACAACCGCATCGAAGCATTAATTAAAAGGAATTCTAAGTTTTATATTCTTCCGATTCAGACGGATGGAAGTGAAATATAATCTTACAAGAAAATCATACTATAAAAGAAAACTAGACTCATAACACCACCAGATAGAATTTGGTAATAAATAGTCCAAAATAAACTTCTGTATTTATATAATCGTATTAATCACAAAATTACAAAAAAAGGGATGATATCAGTTATCCTGTTGTAAAAAGGACCATTTAAGAACATGCCTATCATCTATGGTGCTCCTTACCTTCGCTACCAATTGTTCAAAATTCGCTGAAACATACTTAATTTGATTTGAAGACTCACTTCAGCTTAGCGATCTCCTCCTTTAAAGAATCTAACCAAACCGGTTGATTCTCTCCAACACTTTCATCCATTTTAGCCGTGGATTCCTCCTTCTTCTGCCACTTGCTCCTTTTCTTATTAGCGGCTAGCCTGTTGATGACTAAATCCTTCATAGTGGAATTCAACCTAACTTCCAACCACAAGTCTATAGATGGCTCTGTGTGGAATTTAGTCGCTAGAATGTGTGCAAGGACCCTTTCCTCCTTATTCACAGGAAGGTCTAGTATGTTTCCCAAATAAACAGACTCACTAGATTTAGCCTCGTCCATGTATCTCAGGTTGTGGATACTGAAATTCTTTTACAGAGAGTAGAAAGTCAAGAAATTTGGATATTAATTCAGTTATGGATATGCAGATACCTTCATACTTGAGGATTGGTAGTTATAGAATTCCAATTATGAAGCGCAAATGGACTACGTACAAGAGCGTTGGGTTTCCATGCTTGGCTAATCCATTTTGAATGATTAGATTTTGAGTTCATTACATGGAGGCATTCAACTGACATCACATGGATGCAAAGTACTGAACGATTGAAATGGGGTGACCTAACTAGTTGTTGCCTGCTCCGCGAGTGGTGTATTTGACATGTTTAAACATGTGATACCGCATCTTGAAGAAAGTTGTTTCGACAAACCACCTTCTTGCAAAGATGTATCTTTGAAGGCACTACATGTCTATGTTTTCAAGACTTGGGTCTTCTCTAAAATTGTCATGGTGATAACACCAAGAAATTAGGAGATATAATTCTAATGTATATATTGAACCAAAATGGTTCATATTTTTCATGAATTATTGAATTGTTAGCCTGATAAGTGTGGATTCTATAGGAATGGAAGAATCACAGGGGAATTACAGTCAACAAGATGAGAGCAGAGGGGTGGATGTCCATTTGGGCATTGAAGGAGTGAACTCCAATAGACATGGAGAAGAAAGGAATGAAAATATGAATATGGATGAGACCATTAAGAATTTGCAGAAGGATGTCCAAATCCATAAAATTGATAATGAAAGTCTTATGAGAACCAAAGAGAAGCAGGATGAATTCAACATGAATTTATTGGAGGGCTTGAACATAATAGAAAAAATTTTGGTTAAGGAGAGTGGCTCAAGCAAATCTGGAAGTCACAAGCCTTCAAATGAGAAAAGAAAACAAAATATTTTTAGTAGACATCGCCATCATTCCCCAAGGTACTCCAATAAGAGATCAGGAAACAACTCAAGTCTATCCCCTGTCAGAAGGTATAAGAGGTCTGGGGTGGATGAGTTGCAAGGAGAAATGAACAAAATCAAACCTCCTACATTTGATGGTGAGAACAAGAAGGATGAAGATGTAGGAACATGGTTGTTGGGCATGAGAAAGTATTTTCAATTGCATAATTATTCTTCTCATGCAGAAGGTAGAATTGTTATCTATGAACTCAAAGGAAAGCCCTCCATGTGGTGGGATCAAATTGTGCAGGTGAAACACATTGAAGAGGAAAGTGTTACTTAGAGGGAATTCAAGAAGTATTTTGAGAAGAAATACTTGACTAAGAGATACTATGACAAGAAAATGAAAGAGTTCTTTGAACTCAAGCTTGGAAGTATGACCATATATGAATATGAGAGAAGGTTTCTGGAACTGCTAAAGTATGTCTCTTTCATCAAGTATGAGACAATCAAAATTCAAAGGTATTTGAGCAGATTTCCATCGTTCATCAGTGAAAAAATACAGTATGATGATCCCAATACATTAGAAGAGACAATAAGGAGAGCTAAATTCCTATATGATCAGCAGAAAGCAAGGCCAAATTTCCAAAAGGCTTGGGAAAACAATCAAAAATTCAATAAGGATCAGCGGAAGAAGGGAGATAAGCCACCATTCTTCATAAATAATCCACAAGGAAAGAAAACGCCTAAAGAACCCAGAATGATTGAAACAGGGAGTCAAGGGCCAAGGAAGCCACCTATGCAATGTTGGGGTTGTAAAGGAGATCATAGGTTCAGAGATTGTCCTAACAGAGGTGAAAAAGGTAGGGTTGTTCACAATGTACAGGAAGCTAAAATAGTGGAGGACATGGGAAGATATGTGCCAAGGATTTTTGTAGCCCTGGACAACAAGAAAGAAGAGTATTAGTCCCACATGATTGAAGTGGAAGGTATGATCAACAACCAAACAATTTTTATTTTAATTGATTTAGGAGATAGTCATAGTTATATAGACCCTAAGAGGGTGGAAAGTTTACAATTGCCAAGAAGCAAGCATGGAAAATCCTGGTTGGTGCAGATGGCTACGGGATCCAAAAGAAAAATTAATGAGATGCTTAAGTCATGCATCATAGACATGAATGTACTGAACACCAAGGCAGATTTAAACATCTTGCCTTTAGGTTCCTATGTGTTAAGAACCAAATATCAATATAGCATAGAAAAACCTTAGAATAAGTACTCAACGCCTTGAAAAAGAGATAAATTCATATAATAAGCCTCTTTGAGGGGGAAACCTCCTTATGCCCACATAAATGTACAATTACAAGATTATTCAAAATGAAAATGTCTCCTTGGTATATATAGGAGACTAGGAGGTATAATTACAACTAATGGCCTAAAGCCGACATAAATAAAATAACACTACTAATATAATATGCCCCAATTAAGGGGTAATGAGACACTATTTAGGGTTTAACATGCCCCTCCCCTTGAAACAAGTGTTGTCTGCAATGCTTGAGTAACTCTGGATGCTTCTGTATAAAAGATTCATCTTCCCCAGTGGAATCTTCAGCCGGTAGTTTCCTCCATTTAATGAGATACTCTGAAATGGAGCTATTCCTCAGCTGGCGAATTATTTTGTCAGTGATGGCTTCAGGCTCCAATATGATTTTTCCTTCCCTGTCAAGTTCTAGCAATATAGTTTGAACTAGGATCTTGTCACCTATAACCTTATTTAAGCATGAAACATGGAAAATGGGTGTACTCATGAAGATGCGGGAAACTCTAATTTGTATGCCATAGTACAAATATTTTGCAACACCTTATGAGGGCCATAGTACTTTGGTGATAATTTATTATCCTTCCTGGCTTGCTTGAGGGACATCTATTTGTATGGTTTTAGTCTTAAGAACACCCAATCCCCTACTTCAAAATTTCTTTCACTATGATGTTGATCCACTTGTTGTTTCATACGATTTTGTGCCATGGTGAGGTTGTCCTTTAATATTTGTAGAACTTGTTGTTGATGCTCGATGTGATCTTCCACTGCTTGAACCTTAGATTTTTCTTTTAGAGAAGAAGTGATGGAAAGAGGGTGGTATCCATAGAGTTCCATAAATGGTGTCATTTTTTTTGCAGTATGAAAGGAAGTGTTACACCACCATTCTGCCAAGGGTAACCATTTGAACCATTGTGTTTTTTTATCAGAGACAAAGAATCGAATGTATTCTTCTAGACATTTGCCCACTATCTCAGTTTGTCCATCAAAATGAGGATGATAGGATGAACTATGAGCCAATTGAGTACCCAAACAAGAAAATAATTATGTCCAAAAATGTCCAGTGAAGATGGGATCTCTATCACTTACAATAATCTTTGGGCTACCATGCAGCTTTTGAAATGTCTCCATGAATGCGGTGGAAACTGTACTAGATTTGAAGGGATGCGAGAGTGCACAAAAGTGTGCGTACTTGGTCAGTCTATCAACAATCACCATGATGACATTCTTTCCTTCAGACTTCAGTAACCCTGTGATGAAATCCATGGAAACCTCCTCCCAATGCTAACTTGGGATGGCTAATGGTTGTAAAAGACATGGGGTCTTAATTGTTTCCACCTTATTTTGTTGGCAAACCAAACATTCTGCCACAAACCTTTGAGATTCTTGGTTCGTTGCCATAAATGCGTCGTTTAGCAGGTGCACGGATTTTTGTGCTAACAGCCACGCATCATTCACATATGTGCGCTTTCTACGTTCCTGTTCCATGCATGTGCGTGTGCACCCAATGCCTGCAAAGCGCTCTTCAATTTTTCACTACTTTGTATAGTTTTTGCCCTTTTCTTGAATGTTGTGGGATTAATTCAGGGCCATGAATGACTTCATTACTATTTGACGATGCTGAGTTCTTGTAACCATGTGCGGACAAAATTTCAGTGATAATAGATGAGAATGGGAAACTTATCTTTAATAGTGATCTTGTTGAGCTCTCTATAATTTGGACACATACGCCATGAGCCATCTTTCTTGAATACCATTACCACTGGTGCAGAGTAAGAACTTTGTCTAGGTCTAATAATGCCAGCCTCTAACATTTCTTCAACCATGCCCTCAATTTCACTCTTCTGGGCATAAGGCTATATGTATGGCCTGATGTTAGGAGGAACACTCCTAGGAATTAGGTGAATATCATGATCATGATTTCGAGTGGGTGGAAGACCTTTGGGAATATCTTCAAATTCTTTGGAATGCTTATCAATGATCCCTTGGATATCTAGAGGAATAGATGGCTTATATGTTTGAACATCTAGTGAGCATAGTTGTGCAATAACACCTTGATGCCCCTTTTTCAATAATTTTGTCATTCCATTAGAGCTTATCACCTTACCAGGCTTCCCTGTGATACCTCTTAACTCAATTTCTTTTCCTTCCAATGAAAATTTCATGAAAAGTTCTTGAAAATTAAAATCCATTGTTCCTAACGATTGTAACCATTGGATTCCTAGTAAAACATCAACACCACCCATGGGTATAGCAATCATTGGACTATTCATTACATATTCCCCCATAGTAAGATTGGTATTATTGCATTTTCCTGAGAAATTGATATTTCCTCCATCTGCAATCATTACTTGAAACTATGAATGCTGGATATACAAAGAAATTGAGGTCTTTGGATAATTTATAGTGAATAAAATTATGAGTACTGCCAAAATCAATTAGGACTGTTACCTTTTTCTTCTTGATATATCCTTCGATCTTGAGGTTTTGAGGAGTGCTAATTCCAACCAGTGCATTACACGATATCGTGGGAGTTAACTCTTCAGATGAAATTGATTCTACGTTTTCATCTTGAGATGGTTCTTGTTCATGTTCTTGTTCTTATTCCTCTTTACAATCTATGTAGAATAATTTCTTCTCACCACACTTATGTCCCTTACTGTACTTGTTGTCACACTTAAATCATAAAAACTTTTCTTTTCTTTCCTCCAATTGTTGAGGTGTTAACCTTATCAATTGATGTGTTTTAGAAGGAGAATTATTCTCTCTATAGATTTTAGGATTGGTCCTTCTAGTAGCCATAGCCATATTTTTACTTTCAACATTTCTTTCCACCCTAAATGCATTCTCCAATGATTTGGGTTCCCAAAGGCAAAACTCATGTTGAATGTTATCTTTTAAAGTTCCTATGAATACATCAATCAAGTGCTCATCTGGAATATCTGTTACCTTTATATTCAATCTTTGGAAGTTCTCAATTTTCTCTGTAACTGAACCCTTTTGCTTGATATTTATCAATTGGCTAAAGAAGGTATTGTTGCTTGTATCCTCATAGTGTTCTATCATTTCTTCCATGAAAATTGTCCAACTGATGAGTGATTTGTGATAAAAAAACCATCTATAACATACAAATTTATTGGGTTCTAAATATAAATAACCAATTCATACCTTTTGTGTATGTGGCACATTATGTAGATCAAAGAATTGCTCCATCTGAAGTATCCATGTGATAGGGTCCTTGCCATCAAACTTCCTCATATCTATCTTACGAATGTGGTTGGTCTTCAAATCAAAGTTAGAGTTTCTCCATTATTGATTCACCTTCCTTGTGTCCTCATCATGAATTTCATGGGATACATTTTCACTTTCAGGTGTCCTCTCTATTATGAAATTTTTCAATCCTTCCATGAAACCATCCATCTTTGCCTCCAAATTAGCTTCCATCTCTTGTAGTTCATATTTTGTTACTATCTTATTTTGTAAATCATTTATGTCCCTACGCATTTCTTCGCCTTCATCAAGTGTCCAAGTAGAATTGTCTGGAGGTTTATTTGGTGTAGAATTTCCCTTTTTCGGTGGCATGTTGGCCAAGTATCACTTTTGAACCTTGATTTTGAGGTGGTTCTACTAGACAATCTTTCTTCTACCGTATCTCCAATTTTTCAGCCCTTCATGGTATGAAACTTTATTTTTTTTAGTTCTCTAATATTTCTTCTCTGCAATGTCACAAGTCTGATCAAAATTGGATGTACCAAGTGGAATTTATGGTTGCTTCCCCACAACTTGCTGATTGTTGGCCTTTTCAGGAGATCTCACTTGTATAGCATTCCCCACACAAAATAATTGATATAAAATTATGAAACGTGTACCAGAAATACTAAAGATTGTCCACTATCCAATGAAACTAGTCTCACTCAATTTGTATACTATAGGAAGAAGTTATGATTGTTTTACCTGGAACATCTTCCTGAGACTAGTCAATAGGACTAGTCAGATACCCTATCTTCCACAAAGTTTATATACAAATGTAAGATGACCCAAAACCTGAAAATTTTACCACTGATACCTTACTAATTTCTATGAATATCCTCTAGAGTTCAGGGTCTGAAATGTTACAGAAAAAATGTTATATCGAAAATTTTGCAATGACTCAGTTCAGGAAGATTCCAGAACCCTATATTTCACAAGCTGTATCTCCGAAATTATAAGGCCTCAGGAGTGGAAATTTTAACCCAACATACCTTGATCCATCTAATAAATACCCTCCAATACGTTCCTTATTTGTTTCCTATCAACAACATGTCATCCACATAAAATACCAAATAAATCAAATGATCACCAATTAATTTAAAATACACACAGTGATCCTCTATGCTTATTGTGAAGCCAAGTCCCAACATATAAGCATTATTGGCATAGGCCCATTTTGGGAAAAATCAAATAAGTTTTGATGGAATTAAAGAAGCACTGGAAAATAGGGGAGTGCACCATAATTAGAAGAAAATATGCACCAGAAAAAGAGGAAAAAGAAGTGCCAAGAAAAGAAGTTACAAAGTGGAAAAACTGTTGCGGAGCAGTTGTAAAGTGGAAAAGCGCTGACTTGGAGCAATGGTTGGATGGAGGACCAGACGAGATTAAGTGAAGGAGAAAGTGGACAAACCTAATACACTTAGGGTTAGGGTTTTTGTAAAGGAATTGCCCCAATTTTGTATAAGTAGAATGTATTAGGATGAGGAGAGGGTTGTTGTTGTTGTTTTTATTTTTATTGTCCTTTTGGTTGAAATATGTATTTCTAAGATTGTAATAGGTATTTTTGGGTTGAGTAGAAGGTCTTGCTGAGAGAATTTAGTGATATGTTTATATTGAATGTAATGGAGAAATAATTGTATAGTGCACAACACTAGATTTTGCACAAAGACGAATAAAGATCCCATGCGACAAATATTTGTGGACATAGACCCAAGGGGTACCAATATTTCATTTGTGCTTAAACATCCACTCAAAATGGGTACCTCTATTGTCCACTCACAACCCAAAATAACCCATCATCTCGCTTCCCCTCAACCTGCAGAACCTAAGGAATGTGATCCCCCTTCTATGCATGTAGTGCCTCATTCTTTGCCACTTTCCTCTAGGGATCTAACAGATGTTGGATAGGAATATCTAGTCTTTATAGGGACTCTAGGGACGTACATCTACAACATCACACTCACATCAAAAAGATCAATGTTGTAGAGTAATATATCACACACAAATCTCTTCTACATTCCTAATAACCTACTTCTTCAAGAATTTATAGCTCCAACAAGATTCCCATAGCACCCAATATGGATACCTTCAAGTTTCAGCGCTTGGAACTCTATTCTTGTCCCAAAAATCTTCATAAAAATTTCCTACCATACCCACTAAAATTTCCCTTTTTCCCATGCATGTGGAATCTCACATTCCCCAATGTTGATTGCACTCAACCTCATGCTATCAATAACTAAGTGAAGTTACTTTTCACACTAACCCTATTACATGTGTTTAATTATTGGGGATTTGATATAGTCAAAACAAAATTAGAAGGTTCATACACAATAATAATTTTAGAATGTGGGTTGGGATTAACAGACATGAATAATTCCCCCTTGGTCCCCTTGTAACTTTTCCTCTCTCGTGGAAACTTATTCCTCATTACTCCATTTTTGTCCATATATAGTCGGTGATACATTTATTTTATATTTTGTTATACCATGATACATATTCTTGCATGTTAGGCCAAATACATATACCTCTATAAGTTGGAAATTGACTTCCCAACACCAAAATGTCATGCAACCTTGGAGGTGTGAGCTTCTTTGATAATCTGCAATCATTCACCTTTAAGAACACATATATTTTCGAGCTTGTAGAGTAATCCATTTGATAAATGATAGTCAATATTTCCATCACCTTTATCTATCTGAACTTGGCCATGTAGCTGCTAAAAAACCTCCTTGATTTCCTCATCTTCTGTGTATGCCTCTTTGTATGCATCATGACTAAAAGGATCCATGTGAATCATAGTTCTCAAATATTTAATCTTGGATTTGGGTGGTCATGAAAGCATGTCTTCCAACTTATTTGTGCTACCCTTCTCATAAATGTACTCGGTGCATTGCATAAACCAAATCACATAACCAACCACTTATACAAACCTTTCCTTGTATTGAAGGTAGTATTATAGGTATCTTCTTCTTTGACTCATACCGAGTGATATTCCAATTTAAAATCCATCTTAGTGAAGTACTTGGCATGTTGTAGTTGATCTAACATCTCATCGATCCTTGGTAGAGGGTATCGATTCTTCAATGTAATATTGTTCATTTTATTAGAATCAATACACATTATCCAAGTCCCATATTGGGTAGAATTATTATAGGTGACCCACAAGGTGAGGTACTTGGTCAAATCACACCCTGCTCTAACAATTGTTGCAATTGTTTCTTCACTTCATTTTCTTCTATAACAGAATGTTTATGCATCTCAATATTCGACAATGGGGAGTCTACAAATAATTGTATTTCATTCTCCACATCCCTCTTGAGTAGTATCCATTTAGGATCCTTGAACACTGCTCTTTATTCCTATAGAAACTCCTCTAGATACTATTTTTTTTCTTTAGTAAACCCCTCCAGGGATGCCTTCACTCTCCTTGACTCATCATCACACTGATTTTCTCTTAAGAAAATCAAAATATATTTCTTACTATAACTAATCAATTTCTTGGCTTGGTTGGAACTTACGAGTGAGATATTTGACTTTCCTTTATGTGATTTAATGATGTAGGACTTCCCATCCTTGATCATTCGATACTATTTTTACCTCTACATGAATATTGCATCCCTCATATACATGTAGGGGATTCCAAAAACTAATCCACATATATCAAGAGTTAGTGCATCCAATTCCACTTCATCAATAAAATCAACACATACAACACATTTGATCTTACACTATTTCATTACCTTTATCTCTGCATCCTTATTTACCCAACCCAATGGATAGGGGATAGGATGATTGTGAACCTAAAATCCAAGCTTGCTGACTAGATATGCTACTATGAGATTATCCTATGAACTAGATTGAAATAGACGATCCATATTGGTCTTCTTGACTTGAATCTTGATGTGGAAAAACTTGGTCATCTCCTTCTCTTCCCATTGATCAAGGCTACTTAGAGTCACCTCCTTTTGCTCATTTCTATAGACAATAGTTTCATCCACATTTGAGCTACTTTCAAACTAATTGATCAAATATGTGCCTAGAAGGCTCTTTTTATTTTTTTCCTTCTTGGGGTTCTTCGAGTTAAACTCTTGATGTAGTTTCTAGTACTTTTCCTTAGCATGTCTATCAATGTTGCAATTATTTCAATGGTTGTTGGGATATTTTCAGCGATCTGTAGTGGTTTTTATCTTCTTATATTACCCCCTTTCCACTTCTTATTGCCCTCCCTGGATTCTTGATAGTGTTATTTCTACTTTGAACCACTTGTTTTTCCCTTCATTTGGCCTATGTTTTCCAGGTAGTGTGCTTGTACACATGCCTCATGCGTTATCCTAGGATTGAAGAGAATCACTTGCTTTCGTATATGACTATGCAAACCCTCAGATACTTGATGGGTACATCTGGATTCTTGAGAGATATACCCAACATGATGGCCATCTTTCTGAACTCAATGGTGTACTCCTATACACTATGCCCCTACCTCTACCTGAAGTAGTTTCATCGGATTCATTGGTCCTCTTCATACCCAATAGGGTAGAATTGGGACTGGATGAGGGTTTTGAAGTACTCCCACCTAGTTATCGGTGGATCACCCTCCAAACTAAGTGTTTTTGTGTCACTTTCCCACCATTTTAAATCATGTCCCTCTAATATCAATATAGAAAATGAAATTTTATTCCCTTTATCTATATGGTGAATGATAAAAAAAATTATAGTTGTTGCAAAAAAATTATTCATTTTTAATGCATCGATGTCACCTTGGTATGGCGTTACATCCACTTTTGCTTCTATCCTAAATAGGGAAAGTGAATGGTTATTGAAACTCAAACCCGACTTCTCTTTCTTAGATTCTTTTCGTGACTCATTTCCAGATTTTTCCCGATCTCCCGATTTCCCCTCTAATATGAACTCTAAGTTAGAGCCTCCATCATCTTTGAATGGTTCGATATTTCTTGGTAGAGACATCATTAGGAGGTTCATATCATGACTGATTTCAACAACTTCCTCTTCCAACCTCTCAAATGTCTCTTTTTCTTGATGTTTTTTATGAACAGACTCATCCTCAATGGTTAGGGTTGCTATGACTTCTCTTTAAGTTGATTCTTGGATCCTACACCTTCCCAAAAATAACCAAAAGAAAAACATGCTCTGATTATAATATGATCTATAAAATTTCATGCATATTCCATTGGAATATTTTGTCACAACAGATCTAATAAAATACTTAAATATTTACAATTAAGGTTAATTTTCCTTTATATCTCTAGAATATTTAGTTGTTGATTTTCTACTTATGCATGAAATTGATAAAATGTACAAAATAGAGAACAATAAAAAAAAATCACACCATCCACACGTAAAAACAAGATATGACATGGGAAACCCAATATGGGACAAAATGCAACTAGAAGGTGAGGCTACTATGATCTCTTTTCTATGGTATATAAATGATGAAAGTACAAAAAAAGAGGCGCTCTCTGAGGAGTTCTATTTGACATGTGACATGTATATCTACTACATAATATTTCCTCCTTTCTTATGCTCATATAATACCATTCTCATATTTTTTTCTCAACTATGGGAGAAGATAGAATGCAAAATAATGGAACACCTTCTCCTCCAAGTTTCCTGGTATTTAACATAGCCCAATAGCCATCTAGGGGTAGGTTTTTTACTCCCTCAACCCTCAATTGTGGTATGATTTTGGACCTTCTAGAATATTCTTGAAAGTACATACATGGCTAACCCCATTTGGGTGAGTAATGGTGGTTGACCTAGAATCCTCTCATACTATGGTGGCCAACACAGTGTATCCACTTGTGATAGGAATAGGTTTTTCATATGATATTTGATTGATGCAACTTTTGCACAATTGGAAAGTTCAAAATGTGTACAATAGTGTAGAAATTTTTAGAAAATTGTAACTAAAAAAAAATTCCATTTGATGCCTCAAAACAACCCCAAAAGGTTTCAGAACTTAATTTTCCAAACTAGGATCTGCCACTAAAATGGCCCTACATGTTGTTTCCTCCAATTTTTTCCACTTTGAAAGGATCAATATATATGCCAAACAATATAATGATCCAACTTGGATCATGTAGGTACTGAATCTTACAACCATTTTTTTTCATATTCATTTTAGATGAGGGATTGTAAAATCATAGGTAAAGGAGAAGAAGAGAAGGCATGAGAGACATGGTAAGGGAGATGGAAGGAGAAGGGAGGAATTTGGTAATACTATGAGGAGGGTACAATAATTTGAAGGAGTAAAGGAATAATTCAAGAGTTATTCCTTCCACCCTAGGTCAATGGGGGATTGTAAAAGTGGGGTTAAAGGGAAGAGAGGGGAGGTTAGGGGTATGTGAGGAAATACAAGGAAAGGAATGGGAGGAAAAAAATAAATAAAAGGATGGAAGGGGAAAATGAAGTGATGCAAGGCTTAAGGTGGGAGTAAAAGAGGTGGTGGTATAAAAGGAACTGATGGAAGGGTGAAGGTGGCAGAAGGGAAAATTAAAATGGTGGATGGTGAAAGAAAACATATATTTGAAAGGGTGAGATAATATTTCCCTCCATTTTGCATGAAAAATAAAAATATAGGGAATAATGGATGGATAAGGAAGGTGGTTGTTGGGTATGTGTTATACTATTTGCATGAATAGATCTAGTGGCTTCTATGTTGTGCCAGGCACACAGGGGGGTTTGGTGGGGGGCGTTAGGCCCCCACTAGATTTTTTTTTCCTTAGGAAACATGTCGCATTTTTTCCTCATTTTTCATTTCACCTTGATTTTCATGTCCATTGTTGGGTGGTTTTCTGCACATGTTTTTGCACCGATGGTTTTCTATTTTCGGTTAAGGAATTAGATCTGTTGACTAATCCACATCATTGGGTTAGGGTTTTGGATGTCGCTGGATTCTATATGTATATTGTATTGTAAACAATGTATCACTATGAGTGACTATAGAATATGTTGGTTTTCCTGGTTTCATTTTCAAGGGAAAAAATGTCTTTGCAATGTGTGTATTTTCCATTGTATCTTTTTTGTTCTTTTATTGAAAATCTGTTTGCAGTAAAATATTGTACAAGGTTAATATCTACATTTGGTATCAGATCTTTGTTGGATTTAGGGGAACACCTTTGTGGTCAAGGGTTTGGCTCGGGACTGTGATAAGCCTTGTTACAGTGGGAGAGTTGTGGTATTGATTTTTTAGGTGAAAATAAATGGCAAGCTATTCGAAAATGGAGATCGATAAGTTTAATGGGAAATTTTTTGAGTTGTGGAATCTCAAAAGGGAGGATTTGTTGGTGGAAAAATATCAATGGATCGTGGTGGATCCAGGTATTGCACCTACAGTAAATTTAGTAGATGACTAGAAAAATTTGGATCAAAAGGAGAAGATCACAATCCGACTATGTCTCTCAGATTCAATATTATTGAATGTGTCATAGGAATCTACAACCAACTATTTATGGGATAAGTTGGGGAATTTGTATCATTCTAAGTGCCTAGTAAATAAACTATTCCTAAGAGAGATGTTGTATAACCTGAGGATGAGAGATGGAGACTCGGTGGAAGAGCATTTGAATGCCTTCAATACTAGGGTAAGTTAGTTAGTATCTATTGAGATTAAAATTTTAGATGAAGATAAGTGTATCAGTTTAGTGTGATCTTTACCAGACTCGTTGGATAGTCTGGTTGTGGCCATAGGTAGTAATGCAATTTCCTTGAAGTTTGATAAAGTGGTATTATCCTTGTTGTCAGAGGAGATGAGACAAATGAACATGGAAGGACATAACACATATGTATTATTTGCAAGAAGAAACTCTATGAAAGAAATAGATCTATGTCCTGAAGTGGGAGATCTAAGTCTAAGGGAAGATCTAAGTCTCCCATAAAGTTTGAAAGGTATGTTGGAGATGTGGAAAATAAGGGCACTATAAGAAGCAATGTAGATAGAAAGTTGAGAAAAACAATGGATCTGACGAATCTCCTTTTACAAAAGAAAATAACTCCAAGGAAGAAGGAGGGGATGTGTACTTGGATTCTTCAAGCATGCATGCATATCATGAAACATGGTTGGCTGAATCAAGTGCATCCTTTAATATGAATCCACACATGGAGTGGTTATGTGAATATGAAAGGTATGATGAAGGTAATGTTTTCCTAGGTTAAGACTCGACAACCAGAATCATAGGTCGAGGAAAATTCAATTTGAGGATCA
Source organism: Picea engelmannii (assembly GCA_009831015.1). NCBI lineage: Eukaryota > Viridiplantae > Streptophyta > Pinopsida > Pinales > Pinaceae > Picea > Picea engelmannii. Next base: position 544,831 of record ML789205.1, read on the forward strand.
TAGATGGAAGGATTAGAACACTACCTAGTGTTCTGTACATACAAGGATTGGACAAAAAATTGATTTTTATAAGAAAAATGGACGATGCAGGGGTAAAAACAATATTTTAAAAGGAAACCTGTAGGATGGTTTGAGGAGAAATGGTGTTGTTGAAGGGATCTCAATTTGGAACTCTATATAAGCTTCAAGGAAGAAATATTATTTATGGGTATAATAGTTCCATTGTTCCTGATATTGGAGTTGAAGAAGAAAGAACTCCTATAGTCTCCGGAGAAAAGGTTATGCTCTGGCATTAAAGAATGGGGAATATCGGAGAGGAGGGTCTTCGACTACTTCACGCTAAAGGTATGGTTAAAGGTATGTCTAACTACTCCATGTATTTTGATTTATGTGAACATTGTGTAATGGGAATCAGAATCGGGTAAGATTCCCCTCTAGTACAACGAGGGAAAAGGAATTTTACAGCTAGTTCATAGTGATGTGTTTGGACCTGTGTTGGTTGCATCATTGGGAAAATATGTGTACTATGTCTCATTTATATATGACTTCTTGAGAAATAATTGGATATATTTCCTCAGGAAGAAATATAAAGTCTTTGATAGGTTTAAAGAGTTTAAAGCTCTTGTTGAGAATCAAACTGAGAAAAGAATTAAGGTGTTGAGGAAAGATAATGGTTGAGATTTCTGAGGGAATGAATATGGATAATTTTGTAATTGTGGTATTGAAAGGTATAAGACTACTCCATATACAGCTCATCAAAATGGAGTTGCAGAAAGGATGAACATGACATTGATGGAAAAAACAAGGTGCATGCTCAATGGTGTCAGGTTAGGGAAAGAATTATGGGCAGATGCAATGGGTACTTCATCCTACCTGGTCAATAGATCACCCTCATCAATATTGGATGACAAGACTCCACAAGAGGTATGGATTGGTTAGAAACCTTCTCTCACACATCTCACGGTATTTGGTTGTGGGGCCTATGTTCATGTTCCAAAGGAAAACATGAGTAATCTAGATAAGAAGGATGAAAAGTGTATATTTATTGGGTATAAATATGGTCTCAAAGGTTATAATCTTTGGAACATAGAAACTAAGAAGGCATTGTATAGTTGAGATGTGGTATTTAGATAAATGATGGATGTTGTTAAACATGAATTCCTACCAAGTAAGGAAGAAACATAGAAAATAGATTTTGATTTAAAGGATGATGAATTAGACTCTACAGAAGAACGAGAATCAAAAGAATAAGATCCTCATACTCCAATATTGAGGCTATCGGTTTGAGAAAGAAGGATACCAGAAAGGTATACTCCATCTGATTTTCGTTCAAATTTTTCTTTGTATATTATTGATGATGATGCTAGAACTATCAGGGAGGAAGTGGATTCAAAGTATGGAAAACTATGGGAAAAGGCCATGGATAAAGAAATGGAAGCCTTGGATAAGAATGAGGCTTTGTATCTAGTATAGTTTTCGACACGAAGAAATCCCATTGGCATAAAATGGGTATTTAAAAGGAAGCAAAATGTAGAAGTTAAAGTGGAGAAATAAAAATCTCAGTTAGTAGCAAAGGGTTATTCCCAGGTTGAGGGATTCCGATGGATCCTCTTCTTTCTCAATTCCCATGGATCCTCTAATTCCTGTCCTTTTATGGAATCCTTGGATCTAAACAATGGAATACCTTTTATTGACCCTCTTCTTTCTCAGTCAGCACCAATCAAATCAAAAATTATTTTTAATCAATTATACGCCTTGAATATTTTAGCAAGATCACCCTAACTATTAAGCCTCATACATTTTTTACCCTGTATAAGCTACTAATAATCCCATCAACTAGTGTGCACTAGAGGAATAAAAATGTTGGTATTTTATTATGGTATTATTGTCTAGCATATTTATTGTCTAGTGAATATTACCATCCATTTATGCATTTACTATGATTGATATGATTATCATGATGATATATTTATGATGGTGGATTATTATTATTGTGTTGATGTATTGGTGTAGAAATGAAATCATTCTACTTGTGTACCTACAAGAAATTTGGATTGGCATATGTTATGGTAGTAATTATACTTTTCCAATGTGTCTTTTCATATTTGAACCCACAAAATAATAGTTTACTTTTTAACATTTCTAATCTATCTATTTCCTTCCTTGAGTTGGGGTTGCTTCTCATACAACTCAACACCAAAACTTTAGAAAAGAATACTAACATTGAAATTTTAGAGGGTTAGTGACCATAGTGAGATAAAATACATAGATCTTATAGGACTCTTTGGTTTGATTTGAACAAGTCTTGGTAGTAGTAAATTATTGGGGGACCCAATAGCTATTAGTAGGAAAGCCAAAAATACATCCTTTAGGTAAAAAACATGGCACAAGGGTCCACCATGTGATTTAGGACCTAAAAGCATGGGGTATATACTTAATGAACATGTGATATAGAACCTGTGATCATGGGATATTAAATAATTTTCAAACATTTGGTTTACATTGATGGACAATTGGTTCTGATTGTTGGTTGTCATTGATGTCAACCTTTGGAGAGTGATATTGTAGATTGATGTCAACCTTTGGAGAGTGATATTGTAGATTGATGTCAACTCTTAGAATTTGATGTCAAATGCTGAGTATGTCTGGTATCTCTATAGGTATGGGTAAGGAACCCAAGTTTGGTTGAGGAATAATGTAATGAATATCAATGTATATGAAGGTAAAACTAATAGAGATGGATAGTACATGTCATGCCATTTCCAGTGATATGTGAAACGTCACATAACTCCTCACAGTTAGATAATTATGGCCTCGTGAAGTTGGAGAACCTCCATGAGTTATATAGAATCCCCTAGAAGGTCAAAGAAGTCAAATTATTCTAGAAACACCTAGAAGAAGTTGACTAGTCAAAGTGGGTGAAATTAGGAGTTAATCATGGGTATAGTTGTTCATTAAGAAAATAATTAAAAATAAATTAGTTGCAACAAAAAGTTGCGAGTTTGGTAATTATGGTAAAGTAGTTATGATGAGAAGATTGAATAGTCAAAGTGGTTGACTAAGAAATAAAATAAATAATAAAGTGGTTGCAACAAGAAGTTAGTTAAGGGAAAAGAAGTTATGAATTGATTAATTATAGAAAAGTTAGTTGCAACAAGAAATTGTGAGTAAAGATAAATTATTTAAATAATAAAGTAATCAAAGTGGTTACAAATATAATTATTTAAATAATAAAGTGGTTGCAACAAGAAGTGGTGAATTTAATATTTATGGATAAGTCAAAGTGGTTGCAAAAGAAATTAATTAGATAATAAAGTTGGTTGCAACAAGGAGTGGAGAACTTACTATTTGTGGAAAGTGGTTAAGTTAAGTGGACAAAGTGGTTGAGTGGAAAAAAGTTGATAGTTCGAGATGAAGCTTCATGGAAGTATAAATAAGAGAGAAAGGTTCTCCCATTAGCACCTATTGAATATCATTCAATATTTATTTTATGAAAGGTTATTCTGGAAGGCATTATTGATAGATCAAATTTGAGGTAGAAAAATCATGGCATAAAAATTGCGGTATGAAAATCGCGATAGAAAAAGTGTGGCAAAACAATTGTGGCAGAAAAAGTGTGGTAGAAAAATCGCAGAAGAAAAAGTGCGACAGAAAAATCGTGGCAGAAAAAGTGCGGCAAAAAAATCGCGGTAGCAGAATCATGACAACGTAATCGCGGTACCATAACCATGACAACAACATGGTTGGGGTCTGTTTATGAGAGATATGGCACATATTGTTTGAGGTATGTTTTGTGAGTCAGGGTTTATCTCTTGAGATGGTATTGGATGTTCATTATTGTTGGATATATCAGATTTGTTGAGGGATACAGTTGGTATTTTATTGTTGGTATTTGGCATATAGGTATTGGTATTTTGGTTGTGATGTGTTGCTGAAGTTGTCGATTTATCTTGAGCCTACATAACAGTGAGTTTGTGGCACATGGTTTGATGTAAGGGTTTATGGTATTTGGTTTGTGGATAGAGTGATGAATTGTTAGATAGATTTTGATGGTTATATTGGTGTATGTCTTTGGTATATGTTTGAGGTACATGTTGGGTGCATGGTTAAGACAAGAAGTTGACGAGTTGGCACATACATGAGGTGCATAGTTGATGATGTTGGTACATCTTAATGAGTCATAGTTGATGTATAGTTGATACATGATTGGTACATACTTGATACATGGTTGGAGGCACTTGTGAGTAGTATTTTTGACACATCGTTTATGTATGATGTAACATACTTGTCTTTGTATATTATTAGAAGCACATATTGATCTTGGTGATGATTATGATTTGTTGTGATTGGTTGATGCACATATTGGTGATATTGTGCATATGGTTGAGAGTTGTCTTGGTGATTGATCTTGGTGAGTAGATATGATTTGGTTGATAAGATTGATGAGACAGGTTGTTGTGATAGGTTGTTTGGACATGTTGTTGTGACAAGTTATTTGTA
>ML789205.1:549430-565742 GCA_009831015.1 Picea engelmannii
ACATATTGGTGATATTGTGCATATGGTTGAGAGTTGTCTTGGTGATTGATCTTGGTGAGTAGATATGATTTGGTTGATAAGATTGATGAGACAGGTTGTTGTGATAGGTTGTTTGGACATGTTGTTGTGACAAGTTATTTGTACAGGTTTGGTGCATGGTTGATGCACTTGTTGATGGTACAGATTGAGGTACATGTTGATGCATGGTTGATTCATGGTACATGTTGGTTCAATTTATTGGTACACATTGTTTGGTGCAGGTTGAATGGTACATGTTCTTATAGGTTATTGGTACAGGTTGACAATGGCAGTGTTTGATTCAGTGAAAATGACAGTTTTTTTTTTTTTTTTGTTAATTTTTCTAGACCTTCTTGGCATCGAGATTAACCTTTGGCTTGAGAAACCACGACTCAGAGGCATCTAAGCCTTCAAAATCACTCGGGGATCACACCCGGCCTGAGCCACACCAACCCTTAACATGGTTGGATTTTTTGTCCCCGTAGGTTTCGAACTGGTGACTTTTCAACACGGAGTGGCTTAACAACACACTCCATCACCGACTGTCCTATACCTCGGGGACAGTGAAAATGGCAGGTTGTGTACATTTGGAATTTATATTTCAGTGAGGTTGGATAGGGCAATGATAGGTGGTTGTATCCACCTTCCAGTTATATCTAGAGAACATAGGGGGTTGTAACCTCCTTCTCGTTGTATCCAAAGAATTGGGGAGTTGGAGCTTCCCTCATATTGTAGCCTGAAAATATTGGGTCAGAGTCTCCTTCCAGTTGCAGTTGTAAAATAAAGGAAGTTGGTTCTTCCTTGAATGTAATTTTTGACATATAATAAAAGAATTATGTGGTTTTCTTTCCCATTGAGTTTCCATATAAATATTTGTATGCTATGCATTGTGCGGATGTGTTTGTTATTGTTTATTATGCATTGATGAATGTTAATGCTTATGATACAGAAAGACATTGATGATGAAGATATGAACATGGTTGAATAAGTAAAATAATATAATTTGTCATTTAAAGGATTGATAATTGGTATAATTGTTCATTACCGATCCACCCCCCTCTCTCAGTAATCCAAAAATTGGTCAGAGAAGGTTCCTTCAGGAAACAATTTAACCATTGGAAGGAGATCATGGATTATTCTAAGAATGGAGTACCATTGTTTAATGGTCATAATGGTTTAAAGTATGATATATGGAGTGGAGGGATGAACGTATTTTTAAAGGCATGGGGGTATGATATTTGGCAATCAGTTATTACAAGATATGATAGTTCAAAAAGGGAAAATACTATAACAAAGAAGGAACTGAAATGAAATAAAAAAATTGCAATGGATTTCATGTTGGAAGGAATATATGATTCAATAAAGGACAAAGTGGGTAAATTTTCATCATCTAAAGAACTTTTGGATAAGTTACATAATATCTACTCTTCATCCATCACAAAGTCAGAGAATGTCAAGGAAGATGTAGGTACAAATCAAGAAGAAAGATATTCATCATGTCAAACAGATTCAGAAGATGAAGAGTACATAATAAACATAAGTATGTTGTTTTTCTTTAACTGTGAAACACACGAACATCTTGAAATGGAACACCATGAAGGAAATGAGACAAAAAAACTAATTGAAATAGAAGACAATTATGAAGAAAAACTGATGAGTTCTTTAGATGAACTAAGAAAAGAAAGAGAAAAAAACAAGTCACTCAAGAAAGAATCGATGAAACAAAAGTAAAGAACTAACAATCTAAACCAACTTGAGACAAAGTTTGGTCAAGGAAAGAAAGGACTTGAAGAAGAAAAGAAGAGAACAAGAGTTATGCATAAGCACTCAATGGAATGAATCATGGTCAACCACAATCGAAGAAAACTGTTGGCACAGGGGCAGACCCGAGGTTCACTCCAAGAGTGCACCAACAAGCCCTAGCTACTGGCCCTTTCGGCAACACTTGTGAAGGAGATGCAGTCTCACCCGAAGCAACTTAAGAGGGGGGTTGGAGGACATGGATGTCTATAACCAGGGGAATATTGAGTGGATCTATCACAAAAACAATACAACATTCATATATCACTTATCAGCAAGGTCTATCCTACACAGCTATAGATATGATCTAACATAATATTGCAAATAAAAATATAACAATGACAAAGATCCGAGCATCAATCAACACAAAATATACATGGTTCACCCTCTCTCTAGGGCTATGTCCACAAAACTGTGGTTATGATTTATTAAGGTAAAGCATACAGTTCTTATCTACGCTCTCAGCTAATAGATCTTATTTCTTCTCTCTCTTTCTCTCCCCTTCCTACGCACCCAGCTGCAGGACTTAACCTTCGCACATAGCTGAATATCTCACAATAGAATCTTCTCCCTTCACAACATAGCTATAACAACAATATCATACCAATACTCAATGACCAACAACCCCACCCAGGTCCTCTTAACCTTTATTTATACATTACAATCCCTCAACGATAGCCTTAGGTCAAAACCTAGGTGCCAAAACCCTAGATACCAATACCCTAGGTCAACTTGACCCACTTTTTCTGGACTTCACCAGCCTATCTTTCCTTCTTCATCACACGGTGCTCCAAAGCATCCAATGATGGCTTTCTATGCTTGCTAAGTTATCCACAATCCTTCTTTCTTGTTGATCTATCCTACTTGATCTCCTCATCCAACGGCTTGTTTTTCTGCACTTTGCTCCATATTTCGAGCTCTTTTGCTCACTTCGACTCAGTGACAGTTACTGTGTCTCCCACGAAGCTCTCTTTTTGCCTTTCCTTCCTTGTTCTTCACTTCCTTCCATAACAAAGGGCCAATAGGCCCCCAACACTCACTTGTGACTCGTCCTGAGGCACTTCATATCTGATCCTCTTGTTTTATTTCGACTTTGGACTACGTGACGCAACCCATTTCTTTCTGTTGTATGCCTCCTTTCCATCCTTGTGCAGACTGTCATTTCTGTGTCTGGTACCCATTTTCAATTGCACCTGGTACCTGGACCCTTTTCCTCATGCTTTTACTGAGAGCTGCGAGGAAGCTAGTTATCATAGTACAACTTCAACCAACTCCCATTCACCAATCCTTCCTTCCAGTCTCCCTTCAATGTCTTTAGTTGCGTAGCTCCTCCTTCTGTAACATAGGAAATATCATATGGTCTGAGCCAATGCATTTTGAACTTCCAAGGGTATTTGATAAACTTACTGTGATACACTAGTACTAAATCACCTTGCTTGAATGTCTTCTTCTTGATGTGCCTGTCATGATAGGCCTTTTCTCGTTCCTTATGAACTTGCTGATGGAATCCTGCAATGAATCTATCTTCTTCCAATTCAACCAACTATTCAAGCCTCTCGCGAACAACGCTGGTATCATCCATGTCTATAAATGCAACAATTCCTAGGCTTGGTACTAAGTATTCCATCGAGATAATAGCTTCGAGACAATAAACCAACTTTAAGGGGGTCTGCATTGTTAATTTCTTGCAAGTGGTTCTATAGTCCCAGAGTACTGTTGGTACTCTTAAATCCCAATCATCCCTATTCATGCTGGAAATATTTGTCAATGTTGTATCCAAGATCTTTTTGAATTCTTCAACCGTTCCATTTGCTTGTGGATGGTAAGGTGTACTCTTTTGATGGTGGACTACAAATTCTTCATTCGGGGCTTCAAATATCTTATTGATGAAGTGTGTACCTTGATCACTCATAAGAATCTTAGGGCATCCAAACCTGGTTATTATGTCATCGAATATAAAACGCGCAATTGTAGTTTCACTACAATCCTTGACTACTCTAGCTTCGGCCCATCTGGTTAAGTATTATGTTGCAGTAATAATGTACCTTGCTCCTATGTGCTTTCCTGGTGGGTTTATAGGTCCCACGAAGTCCATGGCCCACTTTTCAAATGATTTTAGGGTCATTTGCGGTGCTAATGTCATTTCATCTCTTCGGGATGGTTTTCCAATTCTATAGCATACAACACATGCTCTGGCACACTCTTTAGTATTTTTGTGTAACATAGGCCACCAAAGGCCAGCTCCCAAAACCTTCTACGTAGTTTCTTTCCCTACGTAATGTCTTCCTACGATGCCTTCATGAGCTTCTGTGAGGATCAATGGTCGGTCTGTCTCCATAACACACCTCCTTAATATTTCATCTGGTCCCATTTTGTACAGTTGTCCAACTATAAGTGAAAAGTCTGCAGCACGCACCACTAGATGTTTCTTTTGAGGAATTATATATGCACTTGGAGTCATTCCTATTGATAGGAACTGGACTATGTCTATGAAGTGGTCATCAATATTTCTAATGACGAGAAGTTGTGCATCCAGTAATGTATCCTCCAAACTGGTGGGTTCTTTGCCATGTTCCAACCTTGATAAGTGGTATAGGCCCTTGTTCATTCTTCCTAGCTTAACTATGATCTCAAAATCATATTCTTGAAACAACATAAGCCATATTCATATTTACCCCCCCAACACTGGCTTGTTGACTATGTACTTCAGCGCAGAGTGATCAATAAACATTTTAAAGTGTCCTCCCAACAAGTAGTGGCAGAATGTTTGCAGTGCATACACCATGGCTAGTCCCTGTCTCTCTGTAGTGGTGTAATTAACTTCAACTGTGGATAGTTTCCTTCTAGAAAATGTTAATGGATGATCAATGTCCCCTTCTCCAGGTTGTTCCAGTACTTCTCCTAATGCAATATAAGATGCATCGACATGCACATGGAATTCTTTGCTCCAATCTGGAAACATCAGAATGGGAACTATAACCATCTTTTGTTTCAGTGTGTCGAATCTCTACTGACATTCATCTATCCACTCATACTGGCAGTCCTTCTTCAGCAATTTCTCCATTGGTGTTGTAATTTGGGCATATCCTTTGATAAATCTCCTGTAATATCTAGTATGGCCCAGTGCAATGTGCATTTGTTTGAATGAAGTATGAGGTGGCAAATCAACTATAATTACAATTTTAGATGGGTCTACTAGTAATCCCTGCTTGCATACAATATGACCTAATAACACTCCAAATGGTGAGAAGAAGATGCATTTCTTCAGATTCAAACTAATTTGACATTCCCTGCATTTGTTCAACATTAGCCTTAGACATTCAATATGATTTTTCAACAAACTAAAAACAGTCTAGTCATCAAAGTATGCTTCTAAATATTTATGCAAAAATTCTTTGAATGCTTTGACCACCACCCTGGAAAATATGGGTGGGGCATTCTTCAATCCAAATGGAATTATTGTGTATTGGTAGGATCCCCACTCTATTTAAAACATATTCTTATGATGGTCCTCCTTGGTAATGAGGATCTGATGGTATCCCAAAAAGTCGTCTGTAAAAGAATATACTTCCTGGCCTCCCACGTTATCTAACACTTCGTCTGTGAATGGTGTACGAAAAGGGTCATGCAGATAAGCATCATTCGACTTTATGAGGTCCACACAGATCCTAATTTCTCCTATATTCTTGTATTGTACCACCATAGGGCTGATCCACTCCGACTCTTTAATAGGTTCAATAATCCCTGCTTCTAGCATTCTGTCGATCTCGATCTTTAATTTTTCCTTGTATTTCAGGTTCAGTCTGTAAGGTCTTTTCTTGACTGGCTTCACATCTAGTTTCAAAGGTATTCTCATCTCACCCATAAGCCCTTTGATTCCCTTCATATTAGTGAACTTGGTTGGGAACAAGTCCTGATATTTGTGCAATAACTCTGTAATCTTGTCAATGGTAGCAGCATCCCAATAATCTCTGACATTGGCAAGCTTCGTTGTCTCCTCTGTCCCAATATTGACTTTCTTTATTTTGATCGGTTGTCCTATGAATGACGGCTCAACTCCTTGTCCTTCCAAATTTCCATGGCCTTCTGTCTCAATGATGTTTACCTTCCTCGGATCATCATCTTCATCGACATTAATGTTGTGTTGGGCCCCAACAACTCCCCTTAAATCTTTACAAAATTTAAAGGGCCCCTATTAGAATCTTGATAATTATGATGAGCTACAGAATCAACATTTTCAAATAGTTCCATAACTTGGCTTGCTTTGAGAAAAAATTAAGACATTCACGATAGTATGAGACAATCATGACAAGAGTATATGTTAAAATTTAGAAACGAGCATAAAAATCTCAATTTAAACAGAAACGTTAATTTTTATCAATTGTTTACTTTTATTTAAATTATGATTATGTGTTCTTTCTTTTTCTCATTAGCAAGTTTGACTATTTTGAATAATGGGTTCAATACTTCATCAAATAATATCTTGGTTGGTTTCTCATTTTTATAAAATCATTTGGTGATATTAATTAATTAAATTCTTTTTTCATTTTGCATCTCATAATAATAATAAAAAATAAAAAAGAATTATCTATCATTTGTTTTATTTTGTAAAAAAAAAAAATTAACATTTTTCTCTTCTCCATTAACTTGAAGCTTCTAGAGTTTTAGGATCATTATAAACAATGTTTGTTTAGAACTTATCGTTAGTTTAAATTCATTTTTGATTTTATTGTTCTAGATTTTGTATTATTCTCAATTTTTAGGTTATTAATTTAGGTTTCTTTTTGTTTCACAGGTTTCTATTATCAAATATTTGATACGGATTTGATAATGGCTTGATTTTATTATCCAAAAGTGTTCAAGATGATTGATCCAAAAATAATTTTGGATTTCTACAAACAATTTTATGAGCAACAATAGATAAAAATTGGAAAGGCGTCAAGATCAGACACACGATTTTGCAGGACTATTTGCAACCAAACCATGAGTAATTTGAAGAAACAGTTGAAAACCCAGAACCCAAATGGACCCATTTACCTTTCGCGTAGAGATTTTCCCAAACAAATGCATGATTTGAGAGACAATTAGGTCTCTTTTTTAGACAAATTTCAGGTGGAAGAAATTATTAGTGATGCCGAGACTGTTCATTCATTTTATAAATATATGAGAAAGATCAGAGCCAAAGGAGATAGACGAATTGCACAGGAGGATTTTAATCCTTTCTCTTTTGTATATTATTTCTTTTGTAAACTTTTTATTTCTTTTCAAATGGAGTAATGGATGGTTGGAATCTTTGGGAGAATGGACGAGTATTTTCAAAGAAGAATATGAAATTCTAGATTGCTTACTGACTTTTGTCCTATGAGTAAAATGGTTTTATTTTCATTATAATATCTTCACATTCTTTGAATAATTGATTATGCATTGACTTAAATTAGCTTTAGTCTATTTTATCAATACACGGTTAATTATTATCATTTATATATTAATTTTTTCAATCTTTAAGAGTTTATTATCTTAAAAATTCTTCCAAGACTACAGTATGGGCATGTGATTCTAAGAAAGAATATGGAAAAGGAATTCATCTTTGGCTTTAGACCTGTGTGATGCTTATTCCATTTTGTTGTTTCATTACTGTTATATTATGAGAATATTATTATGGTTGATTTTAGCTTTAGCTTGTCATCATATGGTTTTTTCATACTGTTAAATGTTATATGCTCTCCATAATTTCTTATTCCATTTTTTATGTGTGATCAATCGATGATTTGATTATTGTGGAATTTATTTCTAATGTTAAATGATGAAAAATATCAATACTCAGAATTGTGTTTTCTTTCGTTCTTAAATATTGATTATCTTAAGATCACACGATTTTTTAATTAGTTATCTTCCTGTTGTTATTAATTTACTCCAATATCAAATACTTCTTTGAATGTATTCTGGAAGTGCTAGTATTGTTCTGTTAAAGGTTTCCCTTAACAACAGTACAGGCAGGAGCTCATACAACACAGAAAGATAATACCAGTTTCATTAATCAACTACAGATTATTCTGTGTTATTTAGTTAAGTTGTTTATGAATGAAACAATGATTACAATAATTAAATTTGACTATTTTTGTGTCGATGTTTCAATCGTATTCATTTAGTATTTAGTCGGTTAATATCTTTAAAAAAAAAAGTGTTGTTCATATTTAATTCAGAAACTTTATCAAATAATTATTTCCACAAGATTTCATGCAAACCTTGTAAATTGTATATAAACTGTTGATAATCATTTGTATATTCATATTCTTAGAGAAATATTTGTAATTATTGTGTCGATTTTTAGAATCTTTTCTCTAGTTAGTTTATTTTATTTTTCTATCTTTAGGACCCTAGTTGGCTAATGGAGCCATTAAACCCGTCAGAATAGGTTACACCAAATGGCTTGGGTTGTTTAGACAACCCCGGACCGGATCTATTATTCTAGCTGAATGCATGTCAAATTTGCCCATCAACAAATGGCGCTAGAAGGAGGGTCAGACTAACAAGATGGCTTTATAGCGGTCTTTGTTTCGAATTTAATTAATTTCTCATGGCTCCCCAAATCACTGTGTTGGAACATGCTTTCCACTTCTCATTACCTGATATTCCCAACAAGACAGTCTCTCTCTTGTCCAAACTCGCCTTTGATGGTGGGGGGGATGTATCTGCAAAATACCATATTAACAAGTTTTGGTGTAAATACATCAAGCATGATATTTCTGATTTAAAGGTTTTGTGTAGATTGTTTTCGTTTACATTCAGGGTTCAGATTAAACATTGGTTTGATTCTTTTCCAACATATCACATTTTTTATTGGTTTCAGTTTGTAGATGAATTTTTAGATGCTTTTGAAATCTATGATTACAATCAATTATGTGAAGAATTTCAGATTTTGCTAATCAATGGCAATTCATCTTCAAAAAGGCTTTTCGACAAGAATCCATCATGTTCTTTGTAAATTTAATATTGATGACATGTCATTTGTTTTAAATCTCCTCTATGATGCTTCCATCCAGTCATATTCGATCGCAAATGATGAAGCAGTTACAAATACTATCACTCAATTGCAAGAAGAATTGTGTTCACAGGATGAGAGGGATCCATTCAAAAATGTTGAACAAGCAAGGGAGGTAGAATCTATTGAAAATGTTCTTACTGACAATCAAATTGGTTTTCCTGTGAATCATTGTATTTTCAGTCCTCAACCATCGTGGAAGAAGATTCGATGTTGGGTCAAGGTGAATGTCCTCGTTCTCCTAAATCTTTCTCTAATCAGTATTTAAATTCAGTTATTGAAGAAGACTTAAGTGATGAAAATGATCTTAAGAATTCTAACATTCCAATGAAACTGATTACAGATGTAGATCTGCAATTGGAAGAAGTAACCTTAAACCCTCATCTACAAATCGTACTTTATCAACATGAAAGATCAGATGTTTTCCATGAAAGTTTTGAATTATCTATCGTACGAGAGGCAAATTTGGATGATCATATTATGTTAAAGAATTTATCATCAAAACAGAGTGAAAGTTTTAAGGAAAATGAAGAGGAATGTCTCGAGAATACCATTGTTAAATATCATAGCTCAAGATATTCTTTTCATGTGCTTATTTCTGATTCCTTTTACTCTTTATATCCCGATCTCTTCTTAGATTCTGGTGTATTTGATACTTTACCCATGGTATCTTTCTCTTTTCCACCACAATCCAATTTTTTCGATATGCCAAGATTTGATGAAATTAATTCCAAACATAACATTGATAAAGTCGGATTTGACGCTCTTTCACTTTCATCACTCACATGGGAAAATGACATGTTGCGAGATGAATTTACAAAATTTATTGTTGAAAAAGACAATGCACTCATCCTTAAGGAGATCAAATATTCTACATTGTATATTCGTTCTTTCATTAGTTCGAATTTTAATGTTTATGCTTCACATTTTGAAATGATCAATCTCATCAAAGGAAGCGTTCAAACCAATAATTTAACTGATGTCATGAATCCTCGTATGATGTATTCCCCATTGATATATCCATTTCATCAGAGTCATAGTTTGCATCCTAATTTTTATGACATGATCTTAGAATGGCTTGAAGATTTGTATCTAAAAAATCTTCATAATAAAGATAAAGTTGTGTTTGCTTTGTTTCTACCTAAATATCTAGGAAGTAAGCATCACATGATTTTTTTAGATCCTCTGTGTGAAGAAATTGATGAACACTTGGAGAATTGTCAGGAGGATGGGGCACTTCAGCCTTAGCTGAAGGTTATGACATGTCCTCATAATATTGACAAGTTTTTCAATCTTACTTACACTCTTACATGCCATTATGACTCATATCACGACCAGATTGTAGAATGGTTGGAGGATTCATACATCAAGAAGTTTCAAAAGAATGGTAAGGTCATGCTTTCCTTGTCTTTAAATGATGATGATAAAGGAAAGTATGATATATTTTTGTTATTTTTCGATATACTACCATTCTTGTTAGTAATATTTGATTTTGTTTCCATTGTAGGATTGGAGTTACTCCGATGGCTACATTGGAAGCATGACTTCACTTAGTATTTTTTATTTGTTTAGTAGTTAGAGTAGGTTTAGGAGTAGGTTTTATTTTAGTTTTATTTATCGATATTTCTTTTTGTAATAATGCAGTTATGAACACAAGCGGGCACACCAAGAGAACCATAATATGAATGTTGTCAGGGAAGTCCACTTTAAATCTTTTTCTCTTTGTTTTTCATTGAATATTTCTTTTCGAACACATAGTATCATCATGAAAATTTTAAATGGAAAGTAAAGAGATAATTAAATTTAAACTATCAATTCAACCCTGACCTAAGGTGCCACGAGTAGGACTACATTCATCTTAATAAGAATTTTTCTATTTTATTTTAGTCTTTTTTATTTTGAATAATAATTCTTGGTCAGAGTAGCATCTCATGCATCACTATATTAAGAAAATAACTTGCTCACACATGATATTTTATATGATTTAGTTCTTCCTTTATTTTAGACTAAGATTCTAGTGGATCCAAAAGCTCAAGTTATCTTTGGCCAAAATCGTTTCCTGAAAAGTTTTCTTTTGTTGTTTTGATTTTGTGTACTTCTTATTTTGAATCGCATTAATAAAATTTGATTTGGTTTGTTGTGTGTTTTTGTTTTCTTAGATTATTTTGAACGAGTTTGTTTTCTTATCTTTCTTTTTGAATCAATATATTTCTGATCAAAGAGATATTGTTGAAGGAAGCATTTATTTTAAGACTTGTGTTTTCAAAGCAAAGTGAAATAAGTTCAAAGAGGTCATGATATTAAGATATAGCTCAAACAATTGATTTTTAAGTCAATTGTCACTTTCATTATTTCCTCAAATTGTCTTTGCCAGAGTATTACACTAGAGATATGGTTTAAATCTTTGAGAATTACGATGATCTTTAAACTTTTTACATTGCCCATATTCTTAAGGAATCACTTTTAAGTTCTTCTCCATTCTCTAGATGATTTCTTAAATGGAATCTAAAATCTCTAAACCATGATAAAACTTCCAGTTTTGAAAGCAAATAAATAACATGATGAACTATTCACTTGTATTGCAATTAACCTCTAGTATCACCCCTCTCTCTTTGTCATCAAGAAAGCTATAATTGTATTACTATTTAAAAGTGACATAAGAGGGTTGAAAGCACTTATGTGTGGGAAGTGTGTGTAAACCCGTCGGGGTACTGAACAGGCTCCCTGGCAGCGAGTAAATGCACACATGATACCAAGACAACTTTGTCAGGGTACTAAACAGGCCTACTGGGAATGAAGCAATGTCTGATCGAGAGGTAGCAGGTATATGTTTTGAAATTATCTTTTATGGAAGTATACATTATGTGGATATAACTATTGGATGGGATTAAAGCATTTGAGTGGGTTAAATGACATCCTTGTCTAGGCTATGGACGTCTACTGGCAACAGTGGCTCTGTCAACGGTATTAAATTTCTTTTATAAACATCATGACTCTTTGATTAAGACATTATTTCAGGATATAATCCCCTACAAAGAAATTTCTATTGTCTGGTTATAACATTGAGCTTATCCTAATACCATATGGTCTCAGAGTGAATTTATTTCAAGGAGATTAAATCCTTTTATCAGTCTTATTATTTTCTTCCTGAGATGAAATCTTACTAGATCAGAGATAACTGCTTCACCCAGTAAGTCACCATTTGTTGGGCCCCAACAACTCCCCTTAAATCTTTACAAAATTTGAAGGTCCCCTATTAGAATCTTGATAATTATGATGAGCTACAGAATCAACATTTTCAAATAGTTCCATACCTTGGCTTGCTTTGAGAAAAACTTAAGATATTCATGATAGTATGAGACAATCATGACAAAAGTATAGGTTAAAATTTAGAAACGAGCATAAAAATCTCAATTTAAACAAAAACGTTAATTTTTTTATCAATTGTTTACTTTTGTTTAAATTATGATTATGTGTTCTTTCTTTTGTTCATTACCAAGGTTGACTATTTTGAATAATGCATTCAATACTTCATCAAATAATATCTTGGTTGGTTTCTAATTTTCATAAAATCATTTGGTGATATTAATTAATTAAATTCTTTTTTCATTTTGCATCTCATAATAATAATAATAAATAATTTTTTGTTATCTATCGTTTGTTTTATTTTGTAAAAAAACCAAATTTAATATTTTTTTCTTGTCCTTTAACTTGAAGCTTCTAGAGTTTTAGGATCATTATAAACAATGTTTGTTTAGAAATTATAGTTAGTTTAAATTCATTTTTTATTTTATTGTTCTGGATTTTGTTTTATTATCAATTTTTAGGTTATTAATTTAGGTTTCTTTTTGTTTCATAGGTTTCTATTATCAAATATTTGATACGGATCTGATCATGACTTGATTTTATTATCCAAATACGTTCAAGATGATTGATCCAAAAATAATTTTGGATTGCTACAAACAATTTTATGAGCAACAACAAATAACATTTGGAAAGGCGTCAAGATCAAACACATGATTTTATAGGACTGATTGCAGCCAAACCGTGAGGAATTTGAAGAAACGGTTGAAAACCCAGAACCCAATCAACCCAGAACCCAAATGGACCCATTTACCATTCGCGTTGCGATTTTCCCAAACAAATGCACGATTTGAGAGACATCTGGGTCTCTTTTTGAGACAAATTTCAGGTGGCAGAAATTATTAGTGACGCCCAGACTGTTCATTCATTTTAAAAATATATGAGAAAGATCAGAGCCAAAGGAGATAGAAGAATTGCACAGGAGGATTTTAATCCTTTCTCTTTTGTATATTATTGCTTTTGTAAACTTTTTATTTATTTTCAAATGGAGTAATGGATGGTCGGAATCTTTGGGAGAATGGACAAGTATTTTCAAAGAAGAATATGAAATTCTAGATTGCTTAATGGCTTTTGTCCTGTGAGTAAAATGGTTTTATTTTCATTATAATATCTTCATATTCTTTGAATAATTGATTATGCATTGATTTAAATTAGCTTTAGTCTGTTTTATCAGTACATGGTTAATTATTATCATTTATATATTATTTTTTTCAATCTTTAAGAGTTTATTATCTTAATTTTTTTTCCAAGACTATAGTATGGGCATGTGATTTTGAGAAAGAATATGGGAAAGCAATTCATCTTTGGCTTTAGACCTGTGTGATGCTTATTCCATTTCATTCTTTCATTACTGTTATATTATGATAATATTATTATGGTTGATTTTAGATTTAGCTTGTCATCATATGGTTTTTTCATACTGTTAAATGTTATATGTTCTCCATAATTTCTTATTCCATTTTTTGTGTGATAAATCAATCATTTGATTATTGTGGAATTTATTTCTAATGTTAAATGATGGATAATATCAATACTCAGAATTGTGTTTTCTTTCATTCGTAAATATTGATTATCTTAAGATCACACGATTTTTTAATTAGTTGTCTTCCTGTTGTTATTAATTTACTCCAATATCAAATACTTCTTTGAATGTATTCTAGAAGTGCTAGTATTGTTCTGTTATAGGTTTACCTTAACAACAGTACAGGCAGGGGCTCATACAACACAAAAAGATAATACCAATTTCGTTAATCAGCTACAGATTATTCTGTGTGTTATTTAGTTAAGTTGTTTATGAATGAAACAATGATTACATTAATTAGATTTGACTGTTTTTGTGTCACTATTTCAATTGTATTCATTTAGTATTTATTTGTTTAATATGTTTAAAAAAAATGCCAAAAAGAAGTGTTGTTCATATTTGATTCACAAACTTTATCAAATAATTATTTGCAGAAGATTTCATGCAAACCTTGTAAATTGTATATAAACTGTTCATAATAATTTGTATATTCATATTCTTAGATAAATATTTGTAATTATTGTGTCGATTTTTAGAATCGTTTCTTTAGTTAGTTTATTTTATTTTTCTATCTTTAGGACCCTAGTTGGCTAACAGAGCCATTAAACCCGTCAGAATAGGTTACACCAAATGGCTTGTGTTATTTAGACAACCTCGAACCAGATCTATTCTTCCAGTTGACGGCATGTCAAATTTGCCCATCAACAAATGGCGCTAGAAGGAGGGGCAGGCTAACAAGCTAGCCTTATAGGTGTCTTTGTTTCGAATTTAATTAATTTCTCATGGCTCCCCAAATCACTATGTTGGAACATGCTTTCCACTTCTCACTAGCTGATATTCCCAACAAGACAGACTCTCTCTTGTCTGAACTCACCTTTGATGGTGGGGGGAATGTATATGCAAAATACCATATTAACAAGTTTTGGTGTAAATGCATCAAGCACGATATTTTTGATTTAAAGGTTTTGTGCAGATTGTTTGCTTTTACTTTTAGGGGTCGTATTAAACATTGGTTTGAGTCTTTTCCAACATATCACATTTTTTATTGGTTTCAGTTTGTAGATGAATTTTTAGATGCTTTTGAAATCTATGATTCCAATCAATTATGTGAAGAATTTCAGACTTTGCTAATCAATGACAATTCATCTTCAAAAGGCTTTTCGACAAGAATACATCATGTTCTTTGTAAATTTAATCTTGATGACATGCCATTTGTTTTAAATCTCCTCTATGATGCTTGCATCCAGTCATATTCGATTGCAAATGATGAAGCAGTTATGAATACTATCACTCAATTGCAAGAAGAATTGTGTTCACAAGATGAGAGGGATCGTTCTGAAAATGTTGAACAAGCAAGGGAGGTAGAATCTATTGAAAATGGTCTTACTGAAAATCAAATTGGTTTTTCCTCTGAATCATTGTATTTTCAGTCCTCGACCATCGTGGAAGAAGATTCGATGCCAGGTCAAGTTGAATTTCCTCGTTCTCCTAACTCTTTCTCTAATCAGTATTTAAATTCGGTTATTGAAGAAGACTTAGGTGATGAAAATGATCTTAAGCATTCTAACATTCCAGTGAAACTGATTAGAGATGTACATCTGTAATTGGAAGATGTAACTTTAAACCCTCATCTACAAATCATACCTTATCAACATGAAAGATCATATGTTTTCCATGAAAGTTTTGAATTATCTATCGTACAAGAGGCAAATTTAGATGATCATATTATGTTAAAGAATTTATCACCAAAATAGAGTGAAAGTTTTAAGGAAAATGAAGAGGAATGTCTCGAGAATACCATTGTTAAATAGCATAGCTCAAGATATTATTTTCATGTGCTTATTTCTGATTCCTTTTACTCTTTATATCCCGATCTCTTCTTAGATTCTGGTGGATTTGATACTTTACCCATGGTATCTTTCTCTTTGCCACCACAATCTAATCTTTTCGATATGCCAAAATTTGATGAAATTAATTCCAAACATAACATTGATAAAGTTGGATTTGATGCTCTTTCACTTTCATCACTCACATGGGAAAATGACATGTTGCGAGATGATTTTACACAATTTATTGTTGAAAAAGACAATGCACTCATCCTTAGGGAGATCGAGTATTCTACATTGCATATTCATTCTTTGATTAGTTCGAATTTTAATGTTTATGATTCACATTTTGAAATGATCAATCTCATCAAAGGAAATGTTCAAACCAATAATCTAACTGATGTCATGAATCCTCGTATGATGTGTTCCCCATTGATATATCCATTTCATCAAAGTCATAGTTTGCATCCTAATTTTTATGACATGATCTTAGAATGGCTTGAAGATTCATATCTAAAATTTTTTCATAATAAAGATAAAGTTGTTCTTGCTTTGTTTCTACCTAAATATCTAGGAAGTAAGCATCACATGATTTTTTTAGATTCTCCATGTGAAGAAATTGATGAACACTTGGAGAATTGTCAGGAGGATGGGGCACTTCAGCCTTGGCTGAAAGTTATGATAGGTCCCTGTAATATTGGCAAGTTTTTTGTAATGAACCGCCTCGTTACCTCAACCATA
>ML789205.1:572539-588953 GCA_009831015.1 Picea engelmannii
TTGGTTGGTTTCTCATTTTCATAAAATCATTTGGTGATATTAATTAATTAAATTCTTTTTTCATTTTGCATCTCATAATAATAATAAAAAATAAAAAATAATTATCTATCATTTGTTTTATTTTGTAAAAAAACCAAAATTAATATTTTTCTCTTCTCCATTAACTTGAAGCTTCTAAAGTTTTAGGATCATTATAAACAATGTTTGTTTAGAACTTATAGTTAGTTTAAATTCATTTTTTATTTTATTGTTCTAGATTTTGTTTTATTCTCAATTTTTAGGTTATTAATTTAGGTTTCTTTTCGTTTTACAGGTTTCTATTATCAAATATTTCATACGGATCTGATCATGGCTTGATTTTATTATCCAAATGCATTCAAGACGATTGATCCAAAAACAATTTTGGATTGCTACAAACAATTTTATGAGCAACAACAGATAAAATTTGGAAAGGCGTCAAGATTAGACACACAATTTTGCAGGACTGATTACAGCCAAACCGTGAGGAATTTGAAGAAACGGTTGAAAACCTAGAACTCAAATGGACCCATTTACCTTCCTCTTTGAGAATTTCCCCAACAAATGCAGGTTTTGAGAGATATTTGGGTCTCTTTTTGAGGCAAATTTCAGGTGGCGGAAATTATTAGTGACGCCCAAATTGTTCATTCATTTTATAAATATATGAGAAAGATTAGAGCCAAAGGAGATATAAGAATTGCATAGGAGGATTTTAATCATTTCTCTTTTGTATATTATTTCTTTTGTGAACTTTTTATTTCTTTTCAAATGGAGTAATGGATGGCTGGAATCTTTGGGAGAATGGACGTGTATTTTCAACGAAGAATATGAAATTCCAGATTGTTTAATGGCTTTTGTCCTGTGAGTAAAATGGTTTTATTTTCATTATAATATCTTCATATTGTTTGAATAATTGATTATACATTGATTTAAATTAGCTTTAGTCTATTTTATCAATACATGGTTAATTATTATCATTTATATATTAATTTTTTCAATCTTTAAGAGTTTATTATCTTAAAAATTATTCCAAGACTATAGTATGGGCATGTGATTTTGAGAAAGAATATGGGAAAGCAATTCATCTTTGGCTTTAGACCTGTGCGATGTTTATTCCATTTCGTTCTTTTATTACTATTATATTATGAGAATATTATTATGGTTGATTTTAGCTTTAGCTCTTCATCATATGGTTTTTTCATACTGTTAAATGTTATATGCTCTCCATAATTTCTTATTCCATTTTTTATGTATGATCAATCGATCATTTGATTATTGTGGAATTTATTTCTAATGTTAAATGATGGATAATATCAATGCTCAGATTTGTGTTTTCTTTCGTTCTTAAATATTGATTATCTTAAGATCACACGATTTTTAATTAGTTGTCCTCCTGTTGTTATTAATTTACTCCAATATCAAATACTTCTTTGAATGTATTTGGAAGTGCTATTATTGTTCTGTTTTAGGTTTCCCTTAACAACAGTACAGACCTGAGCTCATACAACACAGAAAGATAATACCAGTTTTGTTAATCAACTACAGATTATTCTGTGTGTTATTTAGTTAAGTTTTTTATGAATGAAACAATGATTACATTAATTAGCTTTGACTGTTTTCGTGTCACTGTTTCAATCGTATTCATTTAGTATTTATTCGTTTAATATCTTTAAAAAAAAGGCCAGAAAGAAGTGTTGTTCATATTTGATTCATAAACTTTATCAAATAATTATTTCCACATGATTTCATGCAAACCTTGTAAATTGTATATAAACTATTCATAATCATTTGTATATTCACATTCTTAGATAAATATTTGTAATTATTGTGTCGATTGTTAGAGTCTTTTCTTTAGTTGGTTTATTTTATTTTTCTATCTTTAGGACCCTAGTTGGCTAATGGAGCCATTAAAACTGTCAAAATAGGTTACACCAAACGACTTGGGTTATTTAGACAACCCCGGACTGGATCTATTCTTCCAGTTGACGACATGTCAAATTTGCCCATCAAGATGTTGTAACATCCTTGGAATTTCTGGAATGTCGTGGTCCATTCATCCTCTTGTTGCTCCAAAGGGAGGCCAGAAGCCTCTTTAAATAATTTTTGTCTCACAATCTGTAATGCTTGGTCTACTGAAGGAAATTCACTTTCAAACAAAAAGGTGGCTACAAAATGCTGGATCATACCTTCCCAATCTGAAGTGACGAGGCCCAACTCCGCTTGAAGGTACTAGTTGGTAGGGATCATGTCCAGCGTGTTAATGAATTTGTGCACCCATTGTTCTCGAGGAATGTCACTCTAGTCCTCTTCACAGCTTTGTACAAGGTCCTTTAGGAAACTTCGACCTGTGTACCTCACTTCGCATCTTCCTACTTGTGTTGTGAACCGCACTGCCATCAAAGTTCGGCATTATGTCCAGTCTGTGATGATTCCTTTGTGCGTCCCCCACCATATTGTTGGTGTGGCTTTCATGGCCTCATCCATTGCTAATAGCCTATGTTGTGTTGGTACACTTGTCTCAAACTCTGATAGGAAGTTTTCTAAAGGGTTTATCCCATCAAATGTGGGTAATTTACTCAGTGTTGTGTCGATCCAACGAACCTCTCTGGTTACTCTAACACATATTCTGGTAGATATTTCATACATATGGTTCTGCCAATTCTCCAACACTTCTTGTAAGTCTGATGAACATGTGTTGTCGCTTCGCCAACTCAGATTCCCATTGACTATAGGATTGATATAATCTTGTTGTCTAGCTGTTAGTTTGTATATGTTTTCCAGTTAGTACGTGTGATCTTATTCTCTAACGAGCTCTATGTATCAAGGAGCCTCATCTGGATCTAAAGGTGTAATGACCCTAAGATCATCTCTTTCAAATTTCATACACCTCTTATTTAGATCAACAACAGTGGATTTTCGAAGGCCCAATCAATTCCTAATAATGCAGGATAAGGGTAGTTGTCATCAACAATTTCAATTACTTCAAAATATGAAAAAGTTCTAACTCCATCGATGTCCACAGAGAAATTATCCAATAATCCAAATGGGCTGAGAGATTTCTCCTTAGCCATTCTAAGCCTGATAGGGGAATAGATCAACTTTGGTTTTCCCATCAGTGCCCAGGTTTTCTTCGTCACGACATTGACCTCCGATCCTAAATCGAGGACCACATAGTCTATATCATATTTTCCAATTTGAGCATTAAGGTGTAATTCTTTATTTGTCCTTCTCCTTTTCCCAATTTGGTGCATTTCCCTATTCAGTAAGTAATCTATCTTTCCTAGCTCATATTGCTTGATTAAATCTTGTAATTCTTGTACAATGATTTTATCTTGAATCAACTTAACACAAGTGCACAAAAATTCTATGAGTTTGCTTACCTCTTTTCCTTCTGTTGGCGATGTAGACTAATCAAACGCCTGAGGCATGCCATATTCTTTGATTTCTGGTTGTTTCTTTGATGAAGACCCTTGATCTCCTTTGAAATCTTTTCTTGCCTCCTCAAATATCTATCTTTCTTTATTAGCATCGAATGTTTGGGTCTTAGCTGTAGTTTTCTTGACTTCGTGGTCATCTACAGGATTTCCTTGGGCTGCTCTGTCTTCTCCTGTAGTAGCACCTCCTCGAGTGATAACAATGAATCTAGGGTCTTCTCCATGAGTTTCAGCATATATCAGTTGTACTTGCGGGTTTTGCTGAGGTCCTCATCTTTCCTGAAGCTTAGTGAGTAGTAAAGGGCATTCCTCGATGACATGCTCGAAGGAATTGCAATAACTGCAGGTTGTGCAAGGGTTCTGGCAGTCCCTCGCTAAATGTCCTAGTTGCACGTAGTTGTAACAGATTATTTGTCCTCGGCCTTGACCCATGCCTCCTCCTCATCCTCATCCTCTGTATCCACCATGAGGATTGAAAATTCCTCTTCTTAGAGAATTATACTGTGCATTGTTTCCTTCTTGGTGTACTTCTCCTTGAATCTTGTATATGTCTCTTGATCTTTCATGCATCAGGTCAAAATCCCTACAATCTCTATCATCATGCCCTATGGACTTACAGAATGTGTAGTACAAGTTTGTAGGTGTCTGAATGTACTTCTGCATATAGTAGCACTCACCAGGGCGATGTCGTTTTCTGCATACTTCGCACGAGGGAAGGTTAACTTTCTTCAAGGGGCTCAGTGGTCCTGAGGCCAAATATTCATGAAACAAGGGAAATTTTTCTTTATCATGACCTTCAGATCTACATATTACACACCAAATATCTTCTCTTTTATCCTTCCCCTTGTCCTTCTTCATATCCTTAACCTGCAGATACAAACTAGTTAGCTGGCTCAAGATCTGGCTCATGCCTGAGCTAGATTCTCCCATAGGTGTTGATTCAAGATTCATGGCGATCTCCAGATCTTCTATTGCACCAGGGTAACTCTGATGTTTGGTAAAAGAGAAGCGATGAACCATTCTTTTTTCTTCTCATCTGGGATCTTTAAATTTAATCGACCTGTTAGGGTCTTGAATCTCTGATCGAACTCCCAAACATGTTCGGCTACCTTCTGCTTGATCTCCTTCATCTCAGTAACACACTGTGACTTCGAATTAGGTTTTTTAAACTTTGTAACCATCGCGTTCTTGATCTCATTTAGTGTCTTAGGATGCACAAGTCCTTGGACAAGCTTCATGTACCATCTTAGCACACGATCCCTCAATGTAGTGCTAAACTTGTTTCTCTTAACAACTTCATTGGTAATATTTTTAATGTTCCATAGGGCCTCGCATAGGAACCAGTGTTGATCAGGATATTCATATCCATCTCCTTTAAAGATAAAGATCCTCATCTCGTCTGCCATAGAGTTGTCTAGGTTTCATGTCTAAGTAGATGTTGAACTACTAGTAATAGTAGTCTGCGGACTCTGGTGATTCAGAATATTCTGATTACTTAGCGTTTCTAAAATAATAGAAGGATCGATATTACTTACTTCAGTGGTCTACGTAGTTCCTCATGTCTCTGGCTCATTGTGGCAAAGTTATTGAGCTTCCTCTTCTTTTTCTCTGGTGGGTTCTAAATGTTCTTTGTCTGTCAAATCTGCCTCTTCTCCACTATAGAAACCCTCATCTCCATAGTTTTGCTTGAACAGGTTCTCAAGGTGAACCCCTCGAAATACTTTCCCACTGCGCATATGTGCAGCTTCTGTGTCATTGTCTCTATCTAAATTCTTTAACATTAGCCTTTTCATCTCAACCAATCTACTGTATCCTCAAGACGTTCTTTTCATGCAACAACATCTTGATTCTTAGCTTCAAAAATTGTAAAATTTTTCCTCTGGGTCCTTTGAAGAAGTATCTATCGGCCTGGCTATATGATTATGTTTTGTCAATAGAAAATTTGGTGATATACCCTCCAATGGTACTATCAAACTAGTGATCTACAGCCCTTGATACAACGTTGTCGACTCTCTTAACCTTCTTAATCAACTCCGACATCCAGACCAGAGGAGGTCTAGATTTGATCTCGAATTGGGTATTGGCTAACCTAGCTAACCACTCATATAGATCTTGATGGATTCCTCCAAAGAAGATCTGATGAATATCACTGAAGATGTGTCTCTACAACCAACCTTTAGTACTTATCTTAGGATTCTTGTTTTGGGATTCAATGAAGTCCCTCTCTTGATCCTCTATCCACTTCTGAATCTCTATCTTCGATGGGAACCACCTTGACATTCCCTTACACACATTCCTGTCCTGACAACAGAATCATTTGTTGGCATAGGGGTAGACCCGAGGTTCACTCCAAGAGCGCACCAACAAGCCCTAGATATTGGCCCTTTCGGCAACACCTGCGAAGTAGATGCAGTATCAACTGAAGTAGCTTAAGAGGGGGGTTGCAGGACAGGGATGTCTACAACTAGGGGAATATCAAGTCGATCTAACACAACAACAATACAACATTCATATATCACTTATCAACGAGGTCTATCCTGCACAGCTATAGATCTGATCTAACATAAGAATGCAAATAACAATATAACAATGACAGAGATCCAAGCATCAATCACACATATGATATAAAATATATGTGGTTCACCCTCTCTCTAGGGCTACATCCACAGAACTGTGCTTATGATTTATTAAGGCAAAGCATACAATTCTTATCTGCTCTCTCGGCTAGCATATCTTCTTTCTTCTCTCTCTTTCTCTCCCCTTCCTGCACACCCAGCTGTAGGAATTGACCTTCGCACACAGCTGAAGATTTCATAATACAATATTCTCCCTTCACAACAGAGCTATAAAAACAATATCATACCAATACTCAATGACCAACAACCCCGCCTAGGTCCTCTTGACCTTTATTTATACATTACAATCCCTCACCGACAGCATTAGGTTGAAACCTAGGTGCCAAAACCCTAGATACCAAAACCCTAGGTGTCTAAAAGCCTAGGTCAACTTGACCCTCTTTTTTCGGACTTCGCCAACCTATCTTTCCTTCTTCATCACATGGTGCTCCAAAGAATCCAATGATGGATTTCTATGCTTGTTGATTTTTCCAAGATCCTTATTTCTTGTTGATCTATCATCCCTAATCTCCTCATCCAATGGCTTTCTTTTCCACACTTCGCTCCATATTTCCTTCTCTTTTGCTCACTTCGACTCAGTGACAGTTACTGTGTCTCCCGCGAAGCTCGCTTTTTACCTTTCCTTCCTTGTTCTTCGCTTCCTTCCATAACCAAGGGCCAAAAAAAACCAATAAAGATACATCTTCAAGAACACCATCCATGTTCAAGCCACAAAGAAGCTTCAATCATGATCACAATCAGTCAAGGAAGGAATTCAGAAGGACTACACCAAAAATAAGATCATTCACTCACAGGTATGTAAATTTATTTTATGGTCATTGTTTTTATTGTACTGACTTTGGACATCAGGTTGCATATTGCAAAGATTATAAAATAAATGTTCAAGCAAGGAATTCTTATGTGGCCCCATGTAACATTGAATATCAAAAATGTCATAACTTTAGACACATAGCTCATGATTGTAGAAATGTGATCGATACTTCCATGAAATAGAACACTTATATTAGATATAAGAATTTATGTATAAGAAAATAGGAGTAACTAGTGAACAAAGAGCAGGTCCCAGAGATCGCAAGATTGTCAATAAAACGAGATGAAGACAAATCTACAAAGAAAAAGGAAAATGTCAAATATAGAAAGGTTTGGAAAAGAAATGAAAGAAAGGAAGGACAGATAAATAAGGAACATGTTCAAGAGATTGTACTTTCAGGTATTGTAGTGAAAGATGAATCCACAAACAAAATTAAATAAGTGAGAGTTCAGAGAGATGATGAATCTATCGATGAATATGATGATGAATCCACATCATAGAAGGAATTGTTCTGAGCCATCTAGCTTAGAGACTCCCAGGTAATATGAATATTATATAGGGGGAGTCTATATGGTAGCCAATACATTCCATAGAACCATCCTTCGAGCATCTTGCAGAGTTTGAGTAGACATATTTAGAGTAGTTAGTTAGCAGAAGTACAATATGATCGATTAATTCGTTGTAGTAGTGAAGACTTCATGATACTAAAATAACATATGGGTCAACAGTATGGACAATTGTGTAGCAGAGTCTTGGATAGAATAGACAAAGATGGATTCGTAAGAACACTTAGCATGTTTAGACAGATATATGAGAGTGGAAGAGAGCATGGATTCATAAATTGGTTCAGAGAGTGGTTCAGAAACAAATTAACATTATATAATGTATGTTAATTACACATGAATATTTGAATGCTTATTCTTGAATGCTTTTCATATATGTTAGTTGATTACACAAGGAAGCACCAATGGAAAATAACTCCAAAAGGAAGCAGCTACATGAAGACTTATATTTTTTCCACACAACATCTTGTAGAGAAGTATGTAAATGTGTTGAACCTGCACAAAATAGATCTAGCTAGAAAATACTACACACATTTGCAGAGAGAATTTGAGAAAGAAGAAGCAAGATAGAAAGAATGGAAGAATTCTCATTAACCGTATTCCACACTCAAAGAGTGAATAATTTACAATAGATATAGAATAAATGAGTAACTAATGAGCCATAGTGGTGGCCTAGATTGATCTGTACACACACCAATGGTTACAAGAGTAAACTACCACCTAGTCTAGTCTCTCAGGAAGTTACAGGATTGAACTGCCACCTAGCTGAGTTAACTTGTCAACTAGTCTTCAATTAACTAACTGAACAAAGCGTAGTGATTTGGTGATGATCCCAATGTTGCATGGTGACAAAACCAATGCAACATCTAAACTCAACTCAACTAGTTAAACTGAAGTGTCAACTAAAAGAGAATATTCTCCAGGTGGAATATTCTCCCCTAAAATATAGGAGACTCGATAGTGACTAATTATGACTAATAAACAAGGAAAACCTTAGGAAAAATAAATCCTAGGTGTGTGTGAAATAACTCCAACACTCGTGCTGAACATCACTATGGTGAAAATAAAGAATGGGTCCCGGCTATGAGGCCATGTTAGGTACCCAAATACAAAAGATACACTGAACTAAACAAGGAAAGAGGGAAAACCTTATGGGAACAAAACCCCCCCTCAAATTACAATGCATAAAATAAAAAATGAGAAGGAACAAAAAACAGTTGCTAAGAAACCATGTCTTTCACTCCAAGAAGACCTCACAACTATGCAAGTTTGTGCTTTTTGAAGATTTTATTGAAGATGTAGATATCTGCATGGATCTGATGAAGTATATGAATCATTGATATTTCCACACATATCCACTTTATCTTCTTGTAATGAATAATATCCAAATAAAGTTTTGGTGAAATTTTGAAAACCATGCGGTCGTTTCTGGAAAAATGTTGAAATTTGGTTTATTTTAAAACTATCATAACTTCACTTTCCACACTCCGTTTTGTACGATTTTGTTTTGAAATTAAATATTTCTCGAGAGGAATTCAAATATCCATTTTTTTTCTACAATTTTTTCTTAGAAAATATCAGAATGGCATCTGATATGCGTCGCTCCATTTTTTCTCCTGAGATGCATGCATGGTGCATGCAACAATGTCTGCATGTGACTCATGAGATGCATGCCATATATCTTCCATATAAATTTTAGAAAATAAATCTGAAATGGAGTAGACATCATCTCCAATTATTAGAATACAAATTTCTGCAAAAACGTTTGTAGAAGACTCTTCATAATAAGAGGCTTGATCTTCTGATGGATTCTCTTCTGGCTCTATCTGTTCAACCTCATGCATGAAATATTCACAATATTCTTTATTCCCAAATAGAACCTCCAATCTTGTCCATAATTCATTTGGAGTTAATCCTTGTGATTCTTCATATACTTGATGGAAAAGTTTGGGAGAAATAGACATGCTGATACTTCCTATGGCCATATCTTGTCTATTGAGAAATTCATTTTTCTCATCTACATAATCAGTCTCTACTTCCATTGCCATGGTTATTTGGTATAAGCCTCTACTTCTAAGAAGAAGTAGAATCCTTGGCCTCCATTCCAAATAGTTATGAGACATGAGAAGTATTTTCGGCAAATAATCCATCTTTTTGTTGTCTTCAATCTTTTGTACCTGCAAGAAATGATTCGGTGTGTCTTGTTCTTAGTAGTATGTCCACTCTGATATCATGTAAATGTGTTGAACCTACACAGAATAGATCTAGCTAAAAAATACTACACACATTTGCAGAGAGAAATTGAGAAAGAAGAAGTAAGATAGAAAGAATGGAAGAATTCTCATTAACCGTATTCCACACTCAAAGAGTGAATAATGTACAATATATATAGAATAAATGAGTAACTAATGATCCATAGTGGTGGTCTAGATTGATCTGGACACACACCAACAGTTACAAGAGTAAATTGCCACCTAGTCTAGTCTCTCAAGCAGTTACGGGAGAACTACCACCTAGTTAAGTTAACTAGTCAACTAGTCTTCAGTTAACTGACTGAACAAAGAGTAGTGAGTTGGTGATGATCCCAATGTTGCATGGAGACAAAACCAATGAAACATATAAACTCAACTCAACTAGCCAAACTGAAGTGTCATCTTAAAGAGAATATTCTCCAGGTGGAATATTATCCCCTAAAATATAGGAGACTGGATAATGACTAATTATGACTAATAAACAAGGAATAACCTTAGGAAAAATAAATCCTAGGTTTGTGTGAAGTAACTCCAACAAAGTAAAGAGAGAGAAAAAAAACCAAAAAAATAGGTAGAAATATCATTCATATAAGTTGTCAGATAGAGAGGTAAAAATAGAGCTTGATTCCACAAGAAGAGATTCATCAGATGCAGGATAGAGAGTTATATTCTTGAAGAGAGAGCACATAGGCATGCTTTCAGGGGGAGTGATTGTCACAAGGGAAGAATGAACGATATGACTTTAGTGTTGGATCAGAGTGATACCCTTTTTAAAAGGGGGATATATTATTCATATGAAAGGAGAGAGAGTAATCATAGGCTTAGAAACACAAAGAAAATATCAAAGACATTTAGATAGGGGGAGCAACCCCAAGGAGAGTTCAGTCACGGGGAGCATCCCTAATGAGAGATACTCTTTTTCCGTTGATGTCAAAGAGGGAGAGATAGAAACATTGATGAGGGGTATGAGCATGAATGTTATCATGACTAAGTGTTTCCATCAATGTTGTTGTTTCCATAAATGACAAAGGGAGAGATTGTCAGACAGTTGGTTTAGATTGATGGACAATTGGTTTGGATTGTTGGTTTTCATTGATGTCAACCTTTGGAGAGTGATATTGTAGATTGATGTTAACTCTTAGAAATTGATTAAAACCCCTGAATATGTCTGGTAGATCTATAGGTATGGGAACCCAAGTTTGGTTGAGGAATAATGTAATGAAGATCAATTTATATGCAAGTAAGACTATTTTATATGGACAGTACATGTCATGCCATTCCCGGTGATATGTGGAATGTCACATAACTCCTCATGGTTAGAGAGTTATGGCCTTGTGAAGTTGGAGAACCCTCATGAGTTATCTAGAAGTCCCTAAAAGTTCAAAGAAGTTAAATTATTCTAGAAACCCCTAGAAGAATTTGACTAGTCAAAGTGGTTGAAACTAGGAGTTAATCATTTGTATAGTTGTTGCATTAAGAAAATAATTAAAAATAAATTAGTTGCAACAAGAAGTTGTGAGTTTGGTAATTATGGTAAAGTAGTTGTGATGAGAAGATTGAATAGTCAAAGTGGTTGACCAAGAAATAAATTAAATAATAAAGTGGTTGCAACAGGAAGTTAGTTAGTCCCCGAGGTGTGGGACAATCGGTGATGGAGTGTGTTGTTAAGGAACTATGTGATGTTAAAGTCAGTAGTTCGAAACCTGTAGGGACAAAAAATCCATCCATGTTAAGGCTTGGTGTGGCTCAGGCCGGGTGCGGTCCTCGGGTAATTTTGACGGCTTATATGAGCCTGAGTCACGGTTTCTTAGCCACAGGCTAGTCCTGCATGTCACAAACAAACTAGCAAACCAAAAAAAAAACAAGAAGTTAGTTACGGGAAAAGAAGTTATGAATTGAATAATTATAGAAAAGTTAGTTGCAACAAGAAGTTGTGAGTAAAGATAAATTATTTAAATAATAAAGTAGTCAAAGTGGTTGCAAAGAGAAATTATTTAAATAATAAAGTGGTTGCCACAAGAAGTGGTGAATTTACTATTTATGGATAAGTCAAAGTGGTTGCAAAAGAAATTAATTAAATAATAAAATTGGTTGCAACTAGGAGTGGGGAACTTACTTTTTGTGGGAAGTGGTTAAGGTAAGTGGACAAAGTGGTTAAGTGGAAAAAATGGTTAAGTGGAAAAACGTTGATACTTCTAGAGGAAGCTACATGGAAGTATAAATAAGAGAGAAAGGTTATCTCATTAGCACTATTGAATATCTATTTTTTGAAAGGTTATTTTGGTATGGATTATTGATAGATCAAATTTGCGGTAGAAAAAGTGCAGTAGAAAAATCGCAGTAGAAAGTGCGGCAGAAAAAGTGGGGTGGAAAAATTGC
This sequence comes from Picea engelmannii, assembly GCA_009831015.1. Classification (NCBI taxonomy): domain Eukaryota; kingdom Viridiplantae; phylum Streptophyta; class Pinopsida; order Pinales; family Pinaceae; genus Picea; species Picea engelmannii. Next base: position 584,633 of record ML789205.1, read on the forward strand.
AACATAAACATCGCGGCAGAAAAATCGTGGAAACATAATCACGACAACATAATCGCGGCACCAAAACAATGACAACAACATGGTTGGGGTCTATTTATGAGCGATATGGCACATCTTGTTTGAGGTATGTTTTTTGAGCTAGGGTTTAGCTCTTGAGATGGTATTGGATGTTAAGTATTTCTACATATATCAGATTTGTTGAGGGATACAGTTGGTATTTTTTTGTTGGTATTTGGCATATAGATATTAGTCTTTTGGTTGTGATGTGTTGTTGAAGTTGTTGGTTTATCTTGAGGCTACATAATAGTGAGGTTGCGACGCATGGTTTGATGTAAGGGTTTATGGTATTTGGTTTATGGATAGAGTGATGAAGTGCTAGATAAGTTTGTATTGTTATATTGGTGTATGTCTTTGGTATATGGTTGAGGTACATGTTGGGTACATGGGTGAGATAAGTATTTGATCATTTGGCACATACATGAGGTGTATAGTTGAAGATGTTGGTACATCTTGATGAGTCATAGTCGATGTGTAGTTGATGCATGATTGGTACATACTTGATACATGGTTGGAGACACTTGTTAGTAGTATTGTTGACACATCATTTATGTATGATGTAGCATACTTGTCTAGGTATATTATTATAAGCACATATTGATCTTGGTGATGATTTTGAGTTGTTGTAATTGGTTGATGCACATCTTGGTGATATTGTGCATATGGTTGAGAGTTGTCTTGGTGATTGATCTTGGTTAGTAGACCTGATTTGGTTGATATGATTGATCAGATAGGTTGGTGTGATAGTTTGTTTTGACATGTTGTTGTGACAGGTTATTTGTACAGGTTTGGTGCATGGTTGATGCAAATTTTTATGGTACATGTTGAGGTACAGGTTTAGTCATGGTTGATGCATGGTACATGTTGGTTCAGGTTATTGGTATAGGTTGTTTGGTGATGGTTGATTGGTATAGGTTGTTACAGTTTATTGGTATAGGTTGACAGTGGCAGTGGTTGATTCAGTGATAGTGACAGGTTGTCTACATTTGGCATTTATATTTCAGGGCGGTTGGATGCGACAAGGATAGGTGGTTGTAGCTGGAGAACATAAGAGGTTGTAGCCTCCTTTTGGTTGTAGCCAGAGAATGTGGGGAGTTGGAGCTTCCCTCAGGTTGTAGCTCGAAAATAGGGGATCGAAGCCTCCTTCTAGTTGCAGTTGGAAAACAAAGGAAGTCGGTGCTTCCTTGAATGTAATCCTTGAAATATAAGAAAATCATTCTGTGGTTTTATCTCGCATTGAGTTTCCACGTAAATATTCATGTATTGTGCATTGCGTGGATGTGTTTTTTATTGTTTATTATGCAATGATGAATGTTAATGCTTATGATACAACAATATATTGATGATGAACATGGTTGAATAAGTAAAATAATATACTTTGTGGTTTAAAGGATTAATAATTTGTATAATTTTTCATTACTAATTCACCCCCCCCTCTCAGTAATCCAACAATAATACCTCCGAAAATAATTTTGTTGAACCCACATCATATATTGAACTTTACATTCTCAGGCTTCTCTTCTTTCTCCTTTTGAATTTGAACAATGATGTTTTCATTAGCTTATTTATTCCTTCTCCAATTTTTTCTATAATTTAGCATTTCACCTTTAAGGATATTTCAATAATTTTTTATTTCTTCACCAACCATCTTTAATTTTACCTCACATAGGATCATTTTAGCATTCTTACATCATTAATATATGTTTTATTATTCTTACCAAACCTTTTGATTTGTTCATATTTTTTTTTGTTGGTTCTTCATTTGTATCATCCTTTTCCTTATTCCCTTTTCTTACCTTTCCTTCCTCCAACTTACAAATCTTTTTAATAATTCCCTGAGACTTGTAAAACTAATCATCCATCTCCTCTTTCTCCTAATGAAACTACAATTTGCTCCTATCCATCATATTCTTATGTCCTTATGTTTTAGCATGTGATGAAAATATGAATGTGTACATGCAATTATACATACATCTTTGTATATAAATGATTATTATTTTGTGTTAAAAAACATAATCTATGTTATTTATGTGCATGTTTTTATCAATGTTTTGTCTATATTTATATGAGGGAATAAATCATGGTTCAAGTGTTAGAATCTTACCTTAACCTCTCTACTTTAGGATAGATGGGATTCAATCAATTTATGTATGTGGAATTCTTCCTTGAATAAGGCACATTATATAGTAGTGGATAGTTATTTAATGTTAAAGGGTCCTCTTTATTAAATAAGGCCCACTAGGTAGTTGGTACTCATTAATGATGGGACCACAATTAGTTAAGGTTTTGATATCCAAAATCTATTTAAAGAGATAGGACGATAATGCATGTTTTTCCAAGTATTGCTATATTTGGAGATTTCCTTAGTGAAAGTTTACCCCACCTCAAGAGACAAGTGATCATTTCTTTCATTCTTTTGATATATCATTAATATAAGGGTATATTCCATATATTTCATCTTATTTGTCTCTGTTATTTGTTTTTTTCATCTATAATCTTTGTATACATAGTTTTTGTTTCAAACTTAAGGGTTAGAGAACACTACAACTGGTATCATAACTCTTTCCTGAGCCAACATGCCTCCAAACTTTAGTAGTTTTTTTTTTTAGTCTAGAGACATGTTTAAACATATTTAAATAACACAAAGATATTTTATTCAATGGGTAGAAATAAAATCAAGGAATAATACATTCATAAAGTACAACTTATGTTGCTTGGTTGGACACCCTTATAAGTTCTATTAGTACATCTTATAGTACCACTACATCAAAAAACATGTGCATAAAAATTTGTCTTCCACATACCCTTAGGTATATTTAAATCCATTTAGGTGAACATGAAACCATCCTTACATAAAACTATGGTCATCATGTTGCGACAGTTTAATCAAAACAACACTCAGGGATATCATTATCATGCATCAAGATATCGAGTACTACAACTAAGGGTACACTATATCTTCCTTAGTCTTTGATGTGAAAGATTAAACCAAGTAATATTGTTTGAATCCCTTCGGTATATCAATTAACTATAGCACTTGACATAGGACCCTATAAAACCTATCCTTTTCAGTTATCCCATGAAATTCCTGCATCTTTGCATCTAGAAGGAATTTGGAAATTTCGTAGATGTAGTAATATTCGGTAGGCAGTAATACTCCCACTAGAATTAAAAAACAAATCTAGTTCTTACCAACACCATTCTGGGAGATATATATCAAAATTGTCCTTGTGTTGTGTTGATCAAGTCAACATACTTCTCTATAAACCATTTTTGTTTGGACCCAACAATACAGAGTTGGTGGTATATCACACAGGACATCTCTAGACCCACTAATTGCATTTCTATAAATATGGTTTAACATTTTGATGAGAACTTATGTGGTCCCATGGTCCACAATCATAACATGGAATCCATGGAGAACCAAAACAAGGACCCACACAAGCAACACCAACACTTTGAAGGTAGTGTTTCTACCATTGATGCTTCAACCAAGGATCGCTTTGGAAAGATGGAGAATTAAGGCCTAATATTGGGATATATACATAAAAACTTCTATATTAATATGATAAATCCACAATTTGATCCAACCAAGGGGGAATGTTAGCAAAAAAAGGGAAGGATAGTCATACACGCTTTACAGATATCCATCACCCAATATTTCAAGATCATAATTCTTGACACCACTTTCCAAAGGTAGATGTGAACAAGTTTCATTGTTTTGATCCCCTAGGTCGGGTTACCAAAATGATTAATATTCCTCTTTCCATGGAATTATTGATAACCTACAAAAAATAAAAGTGGGGGTATTATATTTGGGTTTAGAATGTTGGCAATGGTGGAAATAATATAAGAAAAATCATGGAGGCTACATTGCTTGGACCCAGTTTGTGAAAGTCCTTTACACTTGTTTTCAACATAACACTCACTATCTAGGACAACTAACAAGATTATGCCAAAAAGGCACAATTACTGGCTATATTCCAACCTTTGAGAAATTGGCGATCCATGTAGAGGACCTATTCGATTCATTTTTTAAAAGAAATGTTTTGTTATTTGTTTCAAGGAAATTAGAGCACACATCATGATGCAGTGCCAAAACACATAGTTAGAAGATTGTGAAAGAGATGAAGGAGATGAGATGGTGATAAATGCCCAAACCAAGAAAACTTAATTGACTACTTGCATTGTCCTTCCCTTGCAAGTTACCCATAGCCCCTCCAACTCTTAGCCATTGAGAATCTAAAAGTTGTTTCACGAAGAG
>ML789205.1:610034-620102 GCA_009831015.1 Picea engelmannii
GCAGTCGTGTGTTACTGTGAACGTCATCCATGACATCACTTTGTAGAAGCTATGAGCTTCAGATTTTGAAATTTTGGTCCTCGGACATAACTTTTTTGTAAAAACTCTTTTGATCATTATATATACATACGACTTCTACCGGTTTATCTTGTGTTGTGTGAAAACTGATGTGATTGATTTATAAATGACCCAAATGTCTGTCTAATACATAGTTTGCCAATGCATCAGTTAATGTATTTAGACATCTAGGAATATGTTGATATTCAATATAATCAAAATAACGTTCCAAGAGGTGAATTCACAAATACACCCATAACAAAGTAGGACTTCGAATAGTATAGACATTACATAACTGTAGTACTACAAGCTGCGAATCGAGTCACACAACTAAATGATGTATTTCGAGCAAGATAGCATCAATTAACAATTTGATAACGGTGCTATACTCTGCAATATTGTCAGTCGCACAACCGAGACACACACCTCATAAGGAGACAAGTTCATTTGTGGGGGCGTAAATTGCCCACGCAGCGAAAGCAAGGTTCTGAGTACTACGGCTAGCGCCATTAGCAAAGCCAATGTAGGATAGCGAAGACTCCGACATCTGGAAATCAAACACAACGTCACATAAGGGTAGAGACCAGATAATGACAAAAACAAGCTATAGTAGCACACAAGAAGTATGATACAATAAAAATACAAGTACTCGTGCACAGGTGATCTTATGCATAGTACTTCTTCAAGTACAACCCATTTTTGGGTTCACTCAAAGGGATACCATCGTAATCTACTAACTCATAAGCCCCTTTTTCCAAAACTCGTCTAACAATATAAGGACCTTGCCACATGGCTTCGAATTTTCCAGCTCCTAGCATATCTCGATCTTGTTCATAGAGGAGAACGAGATCTCCTTCGGAGAAAACACGAGGCTTGACATGTTTGTCGTATTGGGCCTTGACACATTTTTTCTGAGCTTCTATGACTAGGGTAGCATCGCGTCAAGTTTTGTCTAATCACATAAGATACAATAGACGTTCTTCCTCAACATAAGTGTTTGGTAGGAATTCAATAATTAGTTTTAAAGAGGGTATCTCTCATTCAATCGGGAGAATGGCTTCCAAACCATAGACTAACCAGAAAGGTGTAAACCCAGTAGCAGACTTGACGGATGTCTAGTAAGCCCACAGTGCCGAAAACAACATTGTGTGCCAACTTGTTTTGTGAATCCCTATCATTCGTCAGAGCATAGTTATGAGAACTTTGTTAATTTCTTTGACTTGGCCATTGGATTGTGGGTAATAGGGCATTGAGTTTTCATGGCAAAGACCCAACTATTCAGTAAGTTCGGACATCATGAAGTTTCTAAAGTGGCTACCGTGATCAGTGACGATAGCCTGGGGGACACCAAAACGAGCTATGATGTGATTAAAAATGAATAATGTTGTCGTTTTTCCAATGTTGTCAAATGTCGGCATCACCTCAGCCCATTTTGTAAAGTAATATACTACTACAATAATGTATCCATGCCCCCTGACCAAGTGGGGGTGACATGTCAAGAAATCGATGCCCCATTTTGCAAAGGGACCAACGGAGACCACAGGGTGAAGAGGAGCGGGATGTGACCGTATCTTATGATTATATGTTTGGCAAGCATGGCATTTTTGAATGGCGATTATGCAGTCGTTAAATAAAGAAAGCCAAAAATACCCTGCTCGTAAGATCTTCTGGGCAGTAGCATATCCAGACATATGACCACCACAGGCTCTAGAATGGTAGTCATTCAGAGCTTTCTCGGCTTTGTCGAATGTTAGGAAGTGTCGAAAAACAAAGTCAATCCCTCGATGATAAAGAGTATCCCCGAGGATAATATATTGACGGGCTTGGTAATGTATTTGACGTTGGTCAGTACTAGACAAAGTTGGCCGGAAAGTCTGGGTTTGGAGATATATGATGATATCTCCATACCAAAGATCATCAGAGCTGATGAGGAAAAGAGATTCATTAGGTAATGAATCAGCTACTACATTTTCCATTTCATAATAGGGAAAGTCACATATCAACTTAGCAAACACTAAGGACTTCTTGGACTTGGTGCGTGTGAATTCCAAATCAAACTCCTGGAGTATCACAATCCATTTGGAGTATTTTCCCCCTAGAAATTGACGTGTGACAATGTGTTGCATAGGGTTGCAGTTAGAAATCACTGTAGTCTTGTGAGAGAGGATATAGTGCCGGAAGCGTTGGACGGCTTAGATGGCTTCCAAGGCCAGTTTTTCAACATGTAAATACTTGATTTCAGTAGGCGTTAGACTTCGACTCAAGTAATACATAACATGTTCTTCATTAGCATCATCCTCTTGGATGAGAACCATACCAATGGTGTAATTTGAGGCGGTAAGGTAGAGGAAATAATCGTGACTGTAATCAGGGGGAAAGAGAAGCGGAGCATGTGTTAGGGACAATTTCAAAGCTTCTAAAGCTTTGTTTGTGATGGTATCCCATACGAACTCAGACCCCTTTTTTAGGAGCCACGTAAATCCACGAGTTATCTCTGCGTAATTTGGGATAAAACGACGAAGAAAGTTTGCTTTCCCTTGCAAACTTTGTAACTGGAAAAGTGTAGAAGGAGGAGGGAGATTAAGGATCACCTCAACCTTTAAAGGATCCACCTTGATCCCTTGATGCGAAACAATAAAGCTTAGAAGTCGGTCAGATTCCACGCAGAAAACACACTTGTGAGAATTCAAACGTATACTGTAAAATCGACAGCGGACAAAAATGGCTCAGAGGTGGGTTGGATGATTGAATCGGCGCATTGAGTAAGTGGGTAAATTGTCCAGATATGGTTTCACGATGTGCTTGATATCATGGAAGGCATAAGACATAGTGCATTGAAAAGTTGCACCAGCGTTCTTGAGACCGAAGGGGAGTTTTCGATAGGCAAAAGTACCCCAAGGACAAATAAAAGAAGTCTTATGTTGATCCTCGTGAACAATGTTGATTTGATTATACCCGGAGAAACCATCCATCAGAGAGAAGATTTCACTTCCGGCGCAATCATCGACAATCTGATCGATGAAGGGGATAGGAAAGTTGTCTTTGGGACAAGCTTTGTTGATATCCCTATAATCAATGCATACACGAATGGTGCCTTGTTTCTTGTCGATCAGGACAATATTGGAAACCCAGTCAGTGAGGGCCACCGGGTAAATAAAGCCGACTTTAAGAATTTTCTCGACTTCAAGCTTGATAGCAGCCGCTTTACGTCGGTGAACTAGATGAAGGTGTTGCCAGATGGGTTTAGCGTCAGGGTATGTCTTGATCTCATGTATCACAATGTTGGGGTCAATACCTGGCATTTCTTCATAGCTCCAGGCGAAGATGTCACGCAACTCTTTGAAAAGGGACATGTAGGTGATGATTTCGTCAGGGGAACACGAAGCTCTGATATGGACATTTTCGACAATTCCAGGTTTGATGGATATGTCGAGGGGAATAGTGGGAGAGATATTTCTTAAGTTCCCTTCGAAAAACACATCGTGTGTGGACTCGGGAATGGTTGAGATGACGACAACGGTCGACGGGGTCGAGATCCGTTGGTAGTTCTCAATGGTATGTTGCTCTAGGAAGAGGATGGAACAATGATGTCCATCGTCCCATGGGGTTTCCTCCATGACAGACATGATCATCTCATCTGTGGGAAAAATGAAACGGAAGGGATTTGGAGATAACTCACCAAGAGAGGGGGTAGAAGGGGTTGTTGATTGAATGGCCTGATAGGAAAATTTGACTGGACTTAACGACATTTTATCACCGCAACGAAGATGATCTCCAGGGTCAGGTACCATCCATGAGTCATGAGACACCGGAATTCCATGAATTGAGGTAGAGATCATGTTAATTGAAGCAATGGATGAGCATGGAACATCAGGTCATGGGATGGGGAAAGTACCCATTAATGAAGACTCTTTGAGAAGGCCTACACCGACGTTCTCATAACCCGGTGGGGTTTTAGCGATGAACAGTACATTTCCAGTATGGGTATCAGAGTTAAAGAAGGCTAATTGGTCGATGGTGACTACCTTCCCTTGATGTGGGAAATGTACCACACGAAAAAGGGTTGACACAACCGCCCGTATGGAATCGATCCAGTTTCAGCCAAGTAGAATATTTTAATCAAGAGGAGCATCAAGGACTTCCACTTCGACTTGGACCATTTTTCCTTCTAACGTGATTGGCAACGAAGGAAGGACACCGTAAGGCTTAAAACCGGAGTCGTTAAAGGCTTTAAGAGTGTTTTGGTATTCATTCAAAGAGGGAGAGCCAATGGCTTTCCAGCAAGTAAGAGACATGACACACGTCGAGGCACCCTCGTCGATAACGGTTCAACAAATGTTTTTGTCAGAGAAAATCACTTGGATCCGGAATGCGAGTTGAGGGGGTAACCTTGGAATGTGATCTTCCAAGTCAAAAATTATTAAATTTGTATCTGCTGGGTCGATTCCACCGATATCTTTCAACAGTGCCTTCCGTTGTGTGGGACAACTTTGAAGGACTTCGAGGGCTGACATCGCAGAAGGTTCTTGGGCCAGATCTTCAACAATGTTGTAATTCTGGGTAGCATGAGCATGAGGATTGAAAGCTGATTTCTGAATGACACCCTTTGGGGCAGGTTGAAGAACTGTGTCAAGGCTCGGTCATTCGAGATGAAGAGGACCATTGGTAGGTGGAGTCGTTGGAGAGGGTTGTACCAATGAAGGAGGTGGGTCATAAACCTTCTCTTTAGAGGGAGAATAATCTTTGGCTCAAGTGGTGAGTGAAATCTTGTTCTTCTTTGAATCAACAGTACACATCAATACATAGGATGTAGTAGAAGGTGAGGGTTGGTCAGGAATGACCAATTGAACCTGTTGTTGAGACGGGAAGGGTTGGGACAAAACGACCGGAGCAGGTAGTTTTGGGGCTCCTTGAAGGAACTTAGTGACCTCGGCACGTCGTGGACAATCCTTCGTGTAGTGATCATCACCACAGATAAGATAAGGGTATCGAGGTTTGTGCTTATCCCGATTGTCAACAGGTGGAGTTTTGGTTAGCTCTGCTTGAGAAGTATTGTTTTCCTCCTTATTCTTACCCCTTCCCTTTTTGGATTTGTTTTTACCGGCTGGGGTATATTGAACCGCATTTACCTCAGAAGTCTTGCCAGTGGGAGGGGCAGGAGACGAAGCATTTTGAACATTAGAAGAAGCGGGCTTGGGGTTGGTGCTTCAGGAGGAATGTGGTTGGGCATGGAAAGTGACAATCACACCGTCGGCTGCATGAGAAGAACCTGGAGTAGTTGAAGTGGCGGAAGTGGAAGGACGAGGTGCGTCAGGTAGTAAGTCGTAAAGGGTACCCGTTTGTGAATAAACGAGGTCAAGGTATTGAGCACGACTTATGGCCTGCTCTTCCGTGACTACTCTACCCATGGCGATGTCATGACCGATGTCGTTCACAAATGATTTTGTGAACCACTCTGCCAGCAACTGATTGGGGAGTTAGAGTTTGATGAGACGTCGTCTCCATCGCCATATGAGTGGCTTTGTTTTGCTTGAAATAACTCAAAATCTCGGTCCCTGTTTCATAACAGATCGGTAACTGGTAGTGGGTGAGGAAATCCATAGCTAGGGTGTTGAATTTAGTGAAGAAACCTCATGGTAATTCTATATACCACTTCACAGCAGAACCTGTGAGGGTCCGTTGAAAAAGACGTAAATGAATAGAGTCATCCATCAACAAGTTGGATGAGCACCAAAGGTGAAAAGTTATGATGCAATTGTTCAGGTCCTCTCTCGCTTTGCCATCGAATTTAGGGATGTCTGATGGTAGCTTGGCTGGTGTAGTAGGCCATTGGGGAGAGTGACGAATTGGATCATTTAAAATCCTTGACAAGTCCAGGAGATCCAAAGTGGCCAAGAAGGGTAACCGTCGATTCACATGCAGGTACTGGTGGCTTTGGGGAGGAAGCCCTGTCGGAAAACCAGTAGGACCATAAGAAGTTTGCATATAATGTGAAGACCTAGGCAAATTTGGTGGTGGTTGGAGAGGATAGTAGCTCATGGGATTGTACCCTTGAACAGAGACGTGATTTTGAGAATTTGAACCCAAAATAGGATTGGACATACCTATATATGGTTGGCCTATACTAGGGGGTATCATGGATGCAGCTGGAATCTATTTCCCCCCAGTCGATTGAGGAGTATGGTGTATTAGATGATTCCAATACTGGGCCAAGGATGGAGGTATGTTTTGTCCATAAGGTGGGGTCTGCCCTCCAATCGGGGGTTGTGTTCCAGTTGGGGGCAGCGTTCCAATTGGGGGTTGTGTTTCAATTGGAATTTGCATTCCAATAAGAATTTGCATGTCAAAGGAGGGTTGAGTCAAAGCTCCTTGGTGAAATTGTCCACCAACAGGAATCTGATAATTTGGTGTGAATGATGGAATAGTGCCACTAGGTTTAATACTGCTAGTGGAGGACGAGAAGGGTCCTCCAAAAGGGGGTTGAGGAAGTGTCAGAATGAAACCTGGAAGAGAGTGCCCAGAAGAAGAGGGACCACCAGGAGAACCAGATGGGGTTTACATAGGAGTGGGAATGGAAGCATTCAACGCATGATATCTCGGTAGTAGTGTCGGGGTGACACTGGGCGTACGCGGAGTGTTGATGGGGGCTTGGCTAACCGTAGTAATCTCGGTGTGAATACTCATAGTATCTGTGTAATGGGCCATTTCTATAGGGATGGTCAAGATGTGGTCAGATCGTGGGGCGTCCTTACTAGGAAAATAATAGGCAGTAGTAAACGGTACTGTGTCTGGGTTAGAGGTTTCGGAGAGCACAGGTGAGACGGTGGTTTCAATGCTTGATCCTGCACCAAAAAGGTCCCGTCTAAAAATTCCATTAGACCAAAAAGGATCTTGGCCTTCTATTCTTAGAAAGGGTCCAATCGGTGATCCAGAAGACAGAACAACTAAGTCTCTGGAAGAATTCACTCGCATAAACTGTCGCTCTGAATCTAGGTGAAGTCAAAAGTCCTCTCGAGTATTGGTAATTTGGAAATGTTCTAAAGAGTCGTTTCGTTCCACTTGTGGCGTGGTAACGTCTTGGACTTCACTCTGTTGAGGGGAGCCCTCAGGTGAGCTTGTAGGCAGGGGTTGAGAACCTTCCAGATGCTCTAGAGATAAACCCTCCATTCTACGTGAATGACGTGGAGGATCTATTGTGAACGAGTTACAAACTTACAAAGAAAATTGTATGGTCAACTTGGGTAAACAACCAGTACGTGCTAGTAAACAAAATCTAGGAAACAATACCAAGCAAACAAGACCTTCTAATTCAGAAGTCACTAGTTGGTGATGAAATCCAATGTCACAACAACGAGACGAGAAGGGGCTAGGCTAGGGTGGAAAAGTTACGTTGACGACCTACTTAACGGACTTACACCCTGGTGCAATCGCCCACACATAATCATGGGTATACCCTCCAAGGAGCCCGAGTGAGTTTGGCCAACGTCGATTCCAGGTACCGTGAAGACTTTCCCTTTCACAGTCACCTTGTGTAAGACCCTAGAAAGATAGGCCGCTAAGGTTACCACTGACAACAATAAATCCTGGGGGGATAGTCGACAGTCCAATCCACATGCAAGGGCAGGGTATCTAGCCTGAAATCATCTAAAGAGTATTCCACTCATCATTGTGGGTATACCTCCAAGCGACCCTCATAATACGTGCAATCTCTACACCGATATCAACAAAGCAGGGTGAGTAACTCTGTCAATATCAATGCGACCTCGTGTTTGACCCTTGTGTGAGAAGGGCTTCCCAGGACAAAATGTTGTAAATGGAATCTGACACTCCTTAACACAAGATGCTACTATGTGTTTTGTGCTTTGGAGAGTGTATCTCTCTACCTATTCCAAAGCACTAGCCTAGCTAAATGTTGGTGTAATAGAGCCGTAGAAAAGAGTTACTAGTTAAATTTTAGAATTGTGCAATGTTATTAAGGGTTGTTGTTACTCAAAGGAAGAGGAGATGAAACTGATGTTGTATGAGACTCTAACCCAACGATGCATAGATAGGAATGAAATATATCAATTTTCGTTCAATGAATCCTATGTACAGGAGGGAAAGAGAAGTTTTCTGGACCAATCTTGAACTACGATACACAATTTCCTTTAAAATTCAATTGCAATGAATCACGCAATAATAACAATTCTCTATTGTTTCTTTTTCAATAATTTCAACAATTGATTTTCAATATTTTCGAAGACGAAAATGATTTTGAAAGAAAAACGTTTTTCACTTTTCAAAAAGGACCTACACCATGGTAATGAAAGTGAGGAAAACCAAAAACTAATGAACAAGCAATAAACAAAAACCCAAACCAGTCTTTCACTAGAAACAAAAATGACAAGCAGACCAAACTAGTCTTTTCAATTGCATGAGAAAAGTAATCTTCCAAGTAATGAGCAAATGAGAAAGACAAAGAATCTCAAATTTCGACCGATTGCTGGTTCCTCACAAAACAAGCACTCAGATTCCAAAATCAGAGAGTATATCTTTGCGAAGAAAATTCAAGAGATGAAAGTCGAGAAAAAATGGACAAGAAAAGCCTTTGATTTCCTAAGACTGATCGTGCACAAAATCCGAAGACAAGAAAACATCAACCAATGGTCCAAGAAGCTCTTTTCAGGCACCTATACTGATCTGGGCAGTTGAACATACAAAAGTCTTAAATCCAAAATTTTGAAAACAGGGTTCGCAGGCTAACAGTGTTACACAGTGTGAGAATGGGTCATTCTCGTAGGCTAGCTTTGAGAAGAGTGCAAGAATGTAATGATCCCAAGCCAAATTCTTTCTTGGAATCACTAACTACTACTAATTTATTGAGTTATTAAGTGCATACAAGATTGATCAACACATGGATATCACAATATATTCAATATGTAGAAGCACAAGCAAAGGCCTGACCTTTTTATTATGAGCAATGTAAGATCAATACAATAGATGACCGATCTAGCATAAACCTTAGATGGTCGTACAAGCAATAGATATGAGCTACTACAAAATGCTCCTGCTAATACAAAATAATGCCTCCAAAGGCTGAATAAGAAATGAATATCAATACAAATAGATATGAATGCCAAACTCTCCAGCTGAAGAATGCCACGCTCCAATAGAAGGCTGAAACCCTCAATATCTCGGACCTGCTGCCAAAAGTGTCCAATCACCCTAAGAAATATGCCAATTGATAGATCGGGTGATGGTAAGCATAACCCAGGTGCCTGAATCTCCAAGATCCCTCTCAATCTCTGTAGATCTGAATTTCCCACTGAATGGGGTGCCCCATTGGATGACTGAAACCCTAGCTGGTTCGTCCCTGATGAAGGAGGCCTCCAAATGCTCTGAAACTCTCCCAGAATATAGATCGGGCAATGGTAAGAATAACCCAGGTGCATGAATCTCCAAGATCCCTCTCAATCTTCATAGATCTGAATTTCCCACTGAATGGGGTGCCCCACTGGATGACTGAAACCCTAGCTGGTTCATCCCTGATGAAGGAGGCCTATAAATGCTCTAAAACTCTCCAAGAATATAGATCGGGCTATGAGAATCCCATGGGAGAAGTTTCAAGCTCAGATATCAAGCAGATCTCCCTAGATCTGAGTTTTACTGAATCACAGGACGTCCCCTATGGCTCCACGACGTCCCAATCTGCAGACAAATATAGAATGATGATAACCCTCTAGAAAATCCCTCAAACTGATGGTCACACCTCTGCAAACAAAACCCAACTGTCGGAATGGCCCTAGGCCCTCAGGATAAGCTGGATCGAACCTCCCTCGATAAACTGGCCCTGAGACTAGAATGGTGTGGAGGAGTCTTTCATCCCCGAGACCAAGCTGTGGAACAAGGTCAGTGGATATTTCACCACTGAGTTGCTCCCAAGGGTTTGTACAGCAAAACCCCCAAACTGAATGCTCAAGAGCAATAGCAAATGCTAATCCAAAACCAGAATGAGTAATAGGTGCACCCTAG